>JAWZYV010011601.1:0-220854 GCA_038373885.1 Cheiracanthium punctorium
CTTGCTGCATATAATTTGAAAGTCTGCTTTTAAGTTACATTATTTTATAAACTTTAAAAAATAAGATAATAAAACCACACAGTGATGAAAAAGCATAGTATACTCTTAAATAAATAGAATAAATAATTATATAATTGCACCTTTAGCCACCGAATCGTAAATGATTCTGTAAGACATCCCAAGAAACAAAGATTTAATGTTTTATTTTTTTATTTTATCCAGTGAACTATTTATTATAATTACTCATTTATATGAAATAAAACTTAAAATTTATATTTCAGCATTTTTTAAAATTATATGTATGCATGTATTTGTGTGGGTACATTTAATAGTGGATACCCATAAAAGGTGGGGTAGAGACTCAAAGAACCCTCTCGTTAAGTCGTCGGTGTAGTGAATATTTTTTACAACATAACGAACTCTATTAATTACAGAAATGAAAGACCAAGGTAAGTTCCCGCTTTTTACCAAAAGTACTAATACGGGCGTCCATACATTTAATAAGAGTGCAATCCAGACATTTTTTCAGAGGGGGTGCCTCCCCCGCCCTACAAGCGGATTTGCCTTTGATTTAAAATTAATTTGATCAATTATTGTACAACTACTGACAAAATAGGCCACGTTAAAAAAAAAAAATCGCCACTAAGTCGCTGAATTGCTATATCTGGCTAAACTAGCAACCTGGTTACTTCCCACACATCGGCACGCCAAGAGATCGCCAACAATTTCACCCCCTTTTCAAGAACGATCAGCGCGTGACCCTGCAGATCTAGACTCACGGAAAATATCACGAGGATGGCCCCCGTTCTAAAGTGGGGATGGCAAAAGCGGGAAGATAGCAACCCATAAATTACTCCAGCCAGTGTCATTCGGAGATGTCTAGCAAGGGTATAATAAGAGTTCCTTTATCAGCAGCAATAATTAAAACTTGTCTTTAGAAAAATATTTTAAAACGCTAGAAGCATCGCACTTACTATCGCTTATTTTGAAAAAAAAAATTAATATTTTATTCTTTTTTTTTTCACGATTTTAATATACGCTAATTTTAATTTAAAATGCGTGCGCTCACTGTCTCGGGAAGGAAGGAAAAAAAGAAAAGAAGGGAAATTTGAAGGAAGAAAATTGCGTTAACTATTTACATATATTTACCTCAAAATTTACTTATTCGTTTTAGTTGTGGACGCAGGATCTTATTTTAGGCTGGGTATTCGGAGCACGTGACATGGCGCTTCCATTTTATAGTTGTCCTAGAAACTGCACAGATAGTATCAAAACACGTACTAAAATAATCTTTCACACATTATGAAGGTTTAATTTCTACCTGAAAATCAAAGTAAATTATCTGAATATTTTAATTGAATCCAACAAATTATTCGATGAGTTTAGTTTCATAAATTGACATTTAATTTCCTATTTTATGAAGATAGTTGCAAGTTATGCATAAATGTATAAATTTAATAATATCTGATGCTAATAACTAATAAGTAGTTCGACAAAATCCTCTAAAGTTTTAGACATTCTAAAATTTAAACTTTTGGTCCGAGAAAAGAGAAAATTAGATTTTTTTTTTCGGAAACATATATCGTAATTTAATGTGTTCTCTTGAGTATTTGTAGAGCCTGAAATATTTGACCCATTAACCGTATATAGAACTTTTTTTAAGTGTGTAAAAAAAAAAAAAAAAAAAAATGTTAAATTCTTTTTAAAAGCATTTTCTTAAATTCATGTTAAATATTTTTTGCAATTCCTCTAAAGAACTCTTGAGCAATGTGACAGAGGCGTTTACAAGTTTAATGTTAAGAAAATCTTCATGCACGGGTGATTTGTGAAACGTAAATTAATTTCATTTAAGTAATATTCCACAACAATTTTTTTTTCGGGTTTTCCCGCAAGTACCCTACAGAGGGTGTTCACACATTTTTGTAACGATTTTGCAAAGATATATATAGAAATAAATATAAGAATTTTATTTTCTAATGAGTTCAGTCTGATAGCCCTTTCTTTGAACCATCATATTGCATCTTGATTTCAAAGATGAAAGTCCTTTTCTTAAAACATCAAGGCTGATATTGTTCCACTCCTCCATCACAATCTTGTAGTAATATAATCTTTTGTAGTAATATATGACTGTATCTTGTGTTTGCGTGATTATGGCAACTCTATACTAGGGCAATCTGCCAAGGATGGGAAGGTGCCTAGGTAGGAGAACTTTCTAAGGGGTTCTAAAGCGTATTCACGTTACATCTGGAAAAAACCTACCAAAAAACCAGACTGTTAGATCGACAGCTGCTCGATGGGACCCGATCCCGGGACCTTCACTCTTCGGCAGTCTACCATTTTCAGTGACATAACTACTGTGCGATGGTAAGGCTATAAATATATCTTAAAGTAGAAATAAAATTCAACTCTCGTTTAGAAATATATTTAATTTTATATTTCAATCCATTCATCATCACTGAAAAATAACGTTCAGTAAATACTTGTCACACATTTTTGCTTTCATGCCTTTTAAGATGCAATTTATTCCAGGAAAAACTCATGTATATGTTAAAAAAAAAAAAAAAGTTACTATTACATTTGTTTGTTCATCTTAAAATACACTGGAATAAAATAAACTAGAAGTTTCTGTAGAAAATTTTACTTAATTGAAGTTTTAGACGTATTTCGTATTTTGTATGTATTAAGAAAATAAATGTATTTTGTATTTTTTCAATTTAGAAAGCATTTTGTATTTTGTAATTTTTTGTGTTTGAATAAATGTAATTTGTATTTTGCATCGAAAATACATTTTTTTTATGTATTTTGCCCAACTCTGCTTCTGTAGCTGCTTTCAAAGACCATTGCCGAGCAAGCAGTAATTATTTTTATTTCCAACGGAGGGGAGAGTATGAGGGATCGTCCTCTAAGTGAAACTGTACTCCCCCTCTCTAAACAACGGGGGATGAGGGGGAGAAAAGCAATAAACTTTAGGTTTACCACTGCCGATCTCTGGGAAGATAGGTAGCAACCTTTTAGAGCGGGTGACTTTGAAGTGTCCGACTGGTCGAACGCAAAATCGTCAAACATCCGATCTGACCCCTTGACCCAAAACATTCCCACTTTAGCCACAAATTGAGATTTATGGCTAAATATCCGCTGCTCCGGTGACGAAAATCCCCCCACCACAATAGCTTCCACGATTTGTCGTACGATCGGTTGGTACGTGAATGTGGCCCTTTAGTGAGCTAGACGGGGAGGCAAATGTTCTTATCTCCTCTCCGGCTATTTCAATATTACCACTTAAATAGATGACCAGCTGATTGTTAATATCAACGGAATATTTATTGTGGCTGCATGATAATCCTGAAAAATTTTTTAGCTATTGTTGTCCATTAAAAAAATAATTAAGAACTGGAATTTGTAGTGGAATAAATATTGAATAACTGGAATAGATATTTATACCATTATAGGGTTATTTTGAACAGAAGAGTTATTAATATTTTTATGCATTAACTATAATATTTTAATTATTTGAACTTTGCAAAATAGAGAATGAAAATAAAAGTAAAATAATTTTCTCAATAAAAAGACTTTTGTTCCTTAAGACTTCTGGGTATTTCATATTTAAAATCTTTTCTCTTCCTTTATAATCTTACCCCCCCCCCCCTCCCTACAACCAAATGCTCAGAAGTCTGGTGCACTTAAGTACACAAGCAGTGTAACAGACCCTGTGTCTCCTTGTCATGAAGTATGCAAAAGTGCTGGTGCAAATATAATGAGACGTTTCTTTGGTGAAGATGGGCCTGGAAAGTTGATATGTGTTTGCACTGCTGACATTTTATATACAGCTTTCTTTCCATCTTTTTCTGGGGAGTTAAATGAGTATGGAGAAAAAGAACTTGCAGAATTCTGTACAGTTTTTAATAAAATATATTGAATTTTTCGATTTTTCAGAAGAGATAATTAGAAAATATAATCGGGCCAATAATTTAAATTTATCATACGCTATCGATGTTAATTTTTATATAAGTAAGGCTAAATGTTCTTAATTGCAACAAAAACCATAAAATACTCAAATGTTGCATTCGCAAAATGTCGCAATTCTCAAGATTTTCAGACCGATGTTCCGAAATCGCGTAAATTTTCGGACCCGTTTATAGCAGTTTTGCATTTCTAAATGCATCCATAATTACTTAAAGCATAGTATTATCTATAATAATTATGAATAAACTGTAATAGGAAGACCAGTTTAACAAAACAATCGTTCACAGCATAAACTTGCAAGAGCGCGAAACATCCGGAGCATCGTTACTAACTGCTTTTGCTACGGCGGTAAAATCTGAAATTATGAATATTTATTAAATAATTTGCAACCGTGTAGTTACTAAACATAACTTCTGACATTGCAGTATCAAGATCGACAGGCGGAATTGCTTAATCTCCCTTTCCCTTTCTAAGTATGCGCGCATATTTGTTTGAAAATCCTGATCGCGTTTTCTTGTTGTGTCAGCAGAAAACAAACATCGGAGAGGCACCTTTAAGGTCAGCTCATAGGTCACAAAAGATGAAATAATAAAGCTATTTAATAAACATCATATTCAGAAGAGGGTAAATTATTTGCAAAAAATGCATTTTAACGGGTTGCATGTATGAAGGTCTAATTTTACTACTTGTAATTTTGAAGTGGCCATTTTAATCGATTGTATTTTTGTAAAGGAGCTGTTTTAATCCAATTTTTTTAAAGGGGTCGCACATAACAATTCTCAGTTTTATATGTTCCTATAATTTTTAAAAATTATAGGAGTATTACACTCAAAGCAAGAGACTTTGTCTCGAGCAGACATATTTACTGGGGGGGGGGAAACGTAGCTAGAAAATGAATGTGAATGATATTGCAAGTGATAAGCGCTGTCCGTTCTCCACATGTGGGGTCCAAAAAGGTGGCGCTCTCCCAGAAGGAGATGATCAGGCGCCTTTTGGGTGATAATTCACTTTTGACTAATTGCCGCAGTGTCATCTCCCCCCCCCCCCCACAAAGGAATATATTCTTTCTATGCCTGGATGAAGGAGATGAAATGGTATCCCTCCAGATTGCTGTCTGGCTTTTGAGTTTGACTTTCTGTTTAAAGTGATTGATTTCTCCCCTCTCTCTCCCTTTTCAGTCCTCACCCGTAATTGTTCTGCAGCGGAGCTCTTTGTTCTGCGACGCACGTCGCCGATTTCGGCATGTTCTGCGTTGGGGATGTCCATGATTCATTCATGAAAAGAATGATACAAGAGATTCGGTTGAAAATTTTCAAGATGAATGTGCTCATGCAACAGGCAGCTTCGCGATGCTATAGACAGGAAAGAGTAACTTGAATTGTCACAAAGTGGTCCAGAAGACTTTAAAACATTTTTTTGGATTAAAAACCATAGTATGGATGCAGACTGGAGAGTCGATGACTCCATGTACTTTGAAGAGTGAACATCATTGTCCATGATTCATTCATGAAAAGAATGATACAAGAGATGCAGTTGAAAAATTTCAAAAGATGAATGTGCTCTTGCAGCGGGCAGCTTGGAGGTCAAATCAGAAGAATCACACAAAGACTGGATGTTTTTACTTTGCTCGCTAATGCCAGAAATCGTGCATCTGCTGCTGCTAATTTCTCCTCTAACTCTTTGACCTTTTTTCTCAAAATTTCATTTCCCTTTATCAGTGTTTGTTGATCCAATTCAGGAGCATTTTCATCAACCTAAAAAAAAAAAGAATTATAATAACATTTAAAATAATACACAATTAAATTTAGGAGAATATCAAGGTTTATCACTCAGAAAATTTTTATTTCGTAAAAATTAAATAAATTATTGGGTTATGTGTTGTACAAAAAGTATGCCAATTTTTTTCGGTTGCTTAAGGACAGGTCTTGGTACATCTGAATGATTGAAAACAAATAACATATTATTACAAAGGATGGTACTGCAGTCAAATTTGTGAAAATTTTTCATTTCAATCCGCTTTCCTTTGAAAGCAGCATGAAATTTCCAGATAACTCAACACTACATTAAAAAATATTAAGAAACTACCATCAATTATTGAACTAATAAAACACTTTAAAGGATATATTAATGGAATTTTAAAATACAGTAGATTCTTGACTTACATGAGGGATGCGTTCCAAGACCCAAGAAGAATAACTTTGAAAATAAACACTGATTTGTGAAGGATCTGCTTTTTATAGAAAGAATTATGCAAAGGTTTCGTTTTTAAGACTAAATATTCTTCGAAGAACCATTAACAAACACATATTTCTGCAGAGCCTTGAT
This sequence comes from Cheiracanthium punctorium, assembly GCA_038373885.1. Lineage (NCBI taxonomy): Eukaryota > Metazoa > Arthropoda > Arachnida > Araneae > Cheiracanthiidae > Cheiracanthium > Cheiracanthium punctorium. The sequence continues at coordinate 6,289 of JAWZYV010011601.1, forward strand.
ATTAATATAAATTACTGATTCCCCCCAACTAACAAAGAAAAAAACGTTTATAAAACACGAATTTACATTTCATCGGAACAGCATTAACTTTCAAAACAATAAATTTGTGCCAAATATTTTATGCTTATTGTGACTCTTGGCCAAGGGTAGAATATTGTGATTTTTTTGGTTGCCCCTTGAGCAATCACTGCAATTATTTTGATTGCCCCCAAGTAAAGTTTATTGCCCGTTAATTTTTGCTATATACATATATATATATATTTAAATTATATAAAATAAATTGATAAATATCTATATACAGTGGACTCCGCTTAATGTGATCGCGGCTAATGTTATCAATCACTTACTGTTATCAAAATCACTTGGTCCCGATTTTCTCTATTCATTTGTATGTTAAAATTATCGCTTTATATGATCATTACATTGGTTAATGTTATCAGTTTTCGAACCTCATTTTAACTGGCAAAGGAATATTCACAATGTATTCAGAAGGAACCCATTTTTTTCTTTCCCTTTGCTGTTGTTTGAATTTCACAGAATTCTCCCTCTTCCACCAATGCTTCCACCTAGGGAAATAGGGAATGAACAGAGGAGTGAGGATTTACACTTTCCTGGAATTCCCCCCCCCCTCCACGCACATCCTGCTGGTGGTCAGTGGTTGTCAGATAATCGTTTTCTGGCCCGTTTTCACTTGTTGGGCATTGTAATCAAAAAATTTATGGCTTTTCTAATGACCAGTCGGAATGAGCCGACAAACGGTAACCCATAAAACCCGTCTCTACACATACGAATGGCATTTCCGAAGCTTTTGGACATTGTCTGAGCATGCATGTAGGCTATGTTGAATTTCATCAAAAATCACTTTTTTTTATCGCTTATTAAAAGTAAAAAGAAAATTTAGTTAGTTTAAAAGATCTCTAAAAAATGAACATTTTATCAACTTGAGATTTTTTATTTATTTTATTTTATTTATCAATTTTTTTGGCCTGAGGCAGCTGAACTTTTTGTTTTACTTGCCCGTTTAAAAATCTGATTGCCCCGGGCAAGCGGGCAACCACAAATTTCGACCCCTCCTCTTGGCCCAAATGTACTTCATTTTTAAGTTTTAATTATAAAATTTTATGTGTTTTGAACTAAAGCTTTTAAACTGTTTTTTTGTAACATTTTTAAAAATGAGAATGTTTTAGTGATATTTTAGTACTACTAACTTGGCTATGTATCTTGTCTGCTTGTTGACTGAATGTTAGTGGTTGTCATAATTTTCATGTCGGAAAAAACACTCAAAATACTGGTGTTAAACAATAAAGTAAATAAAAAACTTTGTAAAAAACACTTATAAGATGTTATAGGTAAGAGGATGTCTTATGTGTGTTTTTTACAAAGTTTTTTATTTACTTTATAATTTTCATGTGTCGTTTTTTTAATTAAAAAAAGCAAATATCATAATGTGGTAAAAAAAAAAAAAGATACATAACAAATACACTTACATCAATGTTTTCCATTCTTGGGTGGAGTATTGATTCGCTTTTAGGAATTCCTACACCTTTAATTCTTCTGCCTTCTAAGGTTGGAGGAGGATTTGGATTATTGTAATATTGGTATTGCAGTTTGTTTCAACTTTCTCCAGTTGTCTTGCCTCTGGGCTTCAAACTATGAATTTTCAAAATGAACCTGTAACAAATTATTCAAAATATTATTTTATGTCAAATTTCAAACTAAAGTCATAAAAAGATTAAAATCTAAAACAATAATAACTAGCACAATAAATCTGAAGAATGTATTCAATATATAATGGATTTATGACATTTTATTTAAATGCCTTAGAAAGTGTAGCCTGTCTATTGAAATATATATTTTTTAATTCTGTACTTCGAAATTGTAAACTTTTTTTTTATAGAGCTTGAACTATTCTGGAATAAAAATTCTTTTTAAAATTTTCCCATCTATTTCAGGATTACACGACATAATATATAACCCTCGTGAATGTCAGACAATACTAACCAAACAATCATTAAAAATTTTTACATGATAGTTAAGTTTAGCTGCACTCGACATAACAAATCTGAAAATATTAAAAAATATCTTTGTAGTGCATTTTTTAAGAGAACTTTATAATTAGAGGTAGCAAACTAATAGTCTTATACTAAATAAATGACATTTAATGCTTCAAAATCCTTTAATGCCTGACATTTTTTTAAATTACTTTACAAGTATAGGTATTTAAAGTCATTTTATCTTGTCAGTTACTTTATGAATGTGGCTAGCAAATTCTTCATGGATGATAAAAAAAAAAATTGCTCAAGAGAGAGTTATGCAGGTAGAAAGAAAGAAAAGAGATTTAAAAAAAAGGGAAAAAAAATTGTAATTTTGAAAATCATGATCGTAGTGATATATCAGTACAAACAAAATATTTTCCACGTGTTACTAAATTACGGGGGCAGTGTTATATTACATCACTTTTAGAAGGTTGTTAAGGAATGATTTTTGAAGACTAGAGAAACACTGTTCTTGATTTATGATAATTTTTAAACTTTTTCATTTTGAAAAGTCCAAATTTTGGACTTTTTCATTTTGAAAATAGCATTTATCACTGAGTTAAATTATTTGCACATCTTCTCTCTCTATTCTAAAAAAGAGTAACTGCCTCCGCTGCCACTGTGAAAAGTCATGCTATCTCTACCAAAACTGTGGGGATTTGTGTTTTGAAAAAAGGTGTCCACGGATTCGGAAAATTCGAGGGAAGTCGATAAGCTGACTTAAATTTTAAAATTTTAATTATTTTAGAAGATATTAATAAAATACTGAAAAAATAAGCATAATGGTTGCCAGGTTTAGCAATTTGCTCCAGCATAAAATCATTCATGCCTTTGCAACAAAGGAATTCCAAGTATGCCCAATACTGTGAATTTGACAAACATGAAGTAGAATTACACCAATTTTGTGCCAAATTAAAAAAAAATATGTGAAATAAATAAGTCAAAGTGTGTTACTTAATATTCGCAATTTTCAAATAGTGGTAAGTTCTCTCAGATAACAAGGTTTAAAATTACCGATTATTCCTTTATCTAATACATAACTAATTTAAAAAGCACAATTTTGGCATCAGGTAGGACCACGGCTGTCTCCCCAAGCAAGGTGAATCTAAATATTGTGTGCATTCCAAAATGCTAACACCCAGCATTTTTAAAATAAAAAATAATTCAAATGCTGATCATAGCAATGCCAGTTAGAACAGCCTGTGTATTTGACACCTGTAGAAATAATTAGCGGCGTTAACCATGCCATTATACCAGTTTTCGTACAGCTTGGATATTTGCCAGGCCAACGAGATGATACATTTCGTGGTGCTAAATAAGCCAATCTGCAAAGCATTATGTATATGAATGTATGGATAATTGTTTTCATGACAACCTTACATGAGCAATAATTATCGGTTATGAGCATGTGTAAATTGCCAAATAATGATAAATCGCCATTGATAGCAAGATATTCTAGCTGTTCCATACATTTTATCAAAGAAAACATATGAAGCACTGTTTTCTTAGAAATCGTTATGAACTAAACGTATATGTAAGTCACCAAATTATGAAAAATCGCCTTGGATGGCAAATATGCAAGGTTTTTATAGGTTTTACACAATTAAAAATAGTGTAACATTTAAATTTTTATGTTCTAAGAAACATGCAAGAACCAAGCAATGTGTTTCTCAGTAGCATTGGATCAAATCTTAGGCTTTTGTCAGTGGAAATCATGCCTGTTTGACGAATAAGCCTTATTAGGGGTCGAACCCCTCATATGAAAAACAACCGTACAGAGTCTAGGGGCCTTGGCCCAAAGTCACTAAAATAAATTATGAGACAAAAATAATTTTTTTTCAAAGTATACACTGTCAAATAACACTAGTGTTATTAAATAGGAAAGGTATCCAGTTTTTCTTTAAACGAGCAATACAGACACAATTTTCTTTAAACATGTAAACTAATTTAAACACATTGTTTTTAATACATAAATTAACAATTACAGGAGGTGGATATTTGAAAGAGACATATAAAATAGAATTTGTTTTTATTTTTCAGAAGAGCAAGGCCAATTCAATTATTGGGAAAAAGTATCAAATCATTTTGTGTGAAACTGGAAATGTATGTATATTATATATACTTTTGAAGGTACAAAGCACAACATTTTATGCATCATTTCTAGTTATGTTAAAATATCCCTAAAGAAACACTACCAATTATATGTTGAATTTAACTTTTACTATAATTAAAATACAACGTCATTTTATAATGTCATTCGATGAGTTTAATTTATAAGAAGAATAATTCAAGTGATAAGTTAAACCAATTTTATTACAAATTACAACTATCGCGTATTGATTTCATTTTGATGTGGATTATATGCCGCCAAAGTTTGGTGCGATACGATCAATCCATTTATCCCGTAATAATTGAAAGAAAAAGCTAACACATGCTTGTATTTTTTTAGTAGCAGGATAATATATCAATAACAATGTCGTATTTACTTAGAGTAAGGAGTAGAGTAGAGAAAAAACAATGTTTCAAAATCAAAACAAATGTCGGTTGGCGACAGTTTGATCATGAATGTTTACGTTCTTATAAAAGACAAAATCTAAATAATCTTTACTAATAGACCATGAATATTGTTTTAATGTAAGTACTAATTTAGTTTTATGATATCGGTAGTCAAATTAACGTAAATATTAAATGCTTTTAAAAGGTAATAATTACGGCAACCCTAACAGTAACAACACGAGAAAAAATAGCATATAATATGTATGAATATAATAATTGAAAGGAAAATAAACAGTTAGATCACAGATTTATACACATAACTGCAAAACTAAAACTACATTTTAAAATAATTTCAGACTTACTTCACATAATCTTGAATTCGCAGTTGGATTCCAACTCTCCCTTCTGCAATTTATAATCCATTTTTTCCTTCTGTCATGATTTTTCAGGGAATCTAAAAAGACGATAACCCGTTTCCGTGCGATTTGAAAAATTCACTGCACAATATCCAACCATTTTTATTGATCTTGAACAATTAGAAAACATAAATTTTATGACATAGGCGTACGATCCAATATGGCGGCCTGACACAACTTTCGAACCAAAATTCCGGGCAAGTCAGCTCCCCCCTATAGTAGCCTTAGATGTCACTAGCCCTAGAGAAAGGATCTGAAATAGACGACTGGCTAATACGTCGGACCAGAGCAGTACCAGAAACAAATTTCGGGGAGGGTCCAAAAACTTTGAATTTTTTCCAAAAATTTGGGGGGACCGGACCCCCTGGGTACGGCCTTGCGTCGGACTGTGTGTTCTGACGTTTACCACTTCCTCTTCGGCGTGCACATAGATTTTCCTGAATCTGTCATGACACAACGTGGGATGGTACTCCCATCCCTTTGTGTCCCACATGAGTTGCTATTGTGCACAGCGATAACCAAGCTCATAGTCTTTGATAGTACTGCCATGTTCTCCAGTAATTAACTGAAGGTATTAAGCTCGCCACGTCTCAGAACCATTTTCTGCACTTCTTCGAAAGTCGCAAATGCCATGCAAAACCTCAGATGCTGTTTATGAGAAGGGAAAGTTGCTTGCCCTTATAGCCCGAATACGAGTACCACATGCGATGCAAATTTAATCACTTGAATATCCATCCTACCGTTATCACTCCCGAAATTTACATGACGTTACGTGCATTATTTCTTGGTGTTGCAATTTTACTTTTGAGGATTTTAATTGTCACTTTGCAGTAATTTTCTAAGAATATAGCAAAATTTCTCTTTATCGTGGGAGGTAGATTCTATGTTAGAAAAATATTTAAAAGAAATTGCTGTTTACAAAAGTGGTTAATTATATTCTGTAATGTTGACTGACAGATATGATGACATTCACATATAAGCAGATTTTTTCTAAATGATTTTTTTAAAGGTGTGACTTCATTTTTCACATTTTACTTTTTTGTATAGAGCATGACCCTAAAAACTATTTTTTATAAATATTCAACCCACTAATAAAACTTATGGCCTCAAAAATAACTGCATATCATAAGAAAATTATTTCTATTCGGAAGTACATACAGTGCTAAAGTCAATACCTTAAAAACTGCCGCAGAGATTAAATGGTTTGAAACACCATATAAATACACTGTTAAAAATTAATATGTATATAAATACTATAGTTAACTTTTGGGGATGATCAGCTCTTCATGGCTTCAATTTTCTAAAATTAATGTTCGGCACATAAAATAATTAAATGCCTCATGTTGTTGCATTGCAAATCTGCTACTTAATATGCCATATCAATTTTTAAACATTGATTGGATTATATTAGTAAAATATTGACAGCGTCGTGAAGTCTCGTTTTGGAGATATATTTTTGGCACTCTAAAGATAGGTATACACTGGCAAGCAACATAACACTTCCTCGTGTGACATTTAAAATTGTGATTATAGCTTAATTTGTATGTCTCGGGTAAAGGCTGTTCTCTTAGGGTCATTAGCTGCCTCGTCCTATAGCAGGGGTTCCCAAAGTGTGTGCTGTGGCACCCCATACTTGTTGTCTGCTGAAAAAAATTAGTGTTCCCTTTTGAATATCAATGCCCATCCATTGGGTTCATCTAATTTAAACTTTTCATCGCAAGGGATGAAATTGGCAAAAAAGAAAAAAATCATACAAAAGCTAAAAATTTGTACACATGATATTTGCATATAATATATGAGTAAAGTTCCGTCGATATTATCAATGGATTATGTGATGATGAATTAACGAACGCACTAAACTCCGTGGTAATAAAACTGGAAATTTGACTCGAGCTGAAATATAAAATATGTACTTGAGAATGAGGGCACGTTACAATAATGAGAGGTGCGAGGATTCTAAAGATTTAATTTAGTTTTTATATAAAATTTTGTTGGGACTGTTTTTGTTTTGGACGCCTGATAAAACTGGTGTTGGAATTGTATGATTGATGTTAGAGTAATAAAGGTTTTTATGTAAATCCCATAAATTGCTTTGCCTTTTGTTGAAAGGAAGTTAAAAACCTGTACTGGCGCAGCAGCGATAGGATCAAAACCTAGGAAGTGGAGAAGTTATTTAGTTGTGAGAAGAGCCATGTCGTTTTTAAATAAGGGAAAGAAGGAAGATTTAATTAAGTTAGCGGAAGAGATCGGTGAAAATCCTTCACCTGGTTTGTTACTACCGGATCTAAGGAAAATGATTACCAGTAGTAATATTTATGAAGAAGATTTAGAATTGGTCAAGGAAATGCTTAGTTCATTTATTGAAGAAAGAAAACAACGGGAACAAAGAGAGTTTGAAGAAAGAAGAGAGCAAAGAGAATTTGAGGTAAGAAAATTGGAAATCGAGGCAAATAGTAGAATAGACTTGTCAACAAACGTTAGAGACGAAAATTTTAAGAGACGCTGGGAAAGCTAGGTTAGAATTATTCAAGTACACACCTAAGTTTGACCCGCGCGAATCTGATATTACATGCTATTTAACGATGTTTGAAAATCATGCTAATAGATTGAAAGTAGATAACAAGGAATGTGTACGTGGTTCTGAGTGTTTGGGTATGAGGGAGCGAGATTAAGATGCAATTATATTACGAATCACACATCTTTATATATACATAAATACACACAGTTTTCATTCTAGTTACATATTACCACACATCGCGGTTAGCTCACAAAACAGCGCGCGTTACAAGTGCTCTTCTTTCCTCGCGGTTTACCGTTAAGTCCATAGACATGGAGTTTGGGTTTTAGAGTGTAGGTGCAGACACCACATCTCCTCCCCCTTTAGAGATCCAGTCTCTTGGGAGGCCTCCGTATTCTTGTAGAACGTCAAAGTACCGGACTCTGATCTGTAGGTACTGGTGGACCACTTGAATGAGTTGAAGTAGGTGGGGATGGCAATGGGGAACTCTGATTCGGCACATCCACCGATGAGGCTGCTGGTATAGATGGGACAGCTGGTTCACTGGCCGGGATCTCAGAACCTGGGCTTCCAGAATCGGTGGAGGTATCTTGTTTGATCCCTGTAGTAATCGTTGGAAATCCACGATATGCGTCGGGTGATGAGCCCCTTTCTTCCACGTTGTGTCCCACTGGGCGTATCTGATCCACGTGTCGTCGCACTATAGTACCCTTTACGTTGACTGTATAATGGAGAGCACCATCCTTATTGACGACTCTCCCAAATTTCCACTTAGAGTTGGCTGTTCTGTAGTCTCTCACAGCAACAGGATCACCGGCATCAAATTTCCTGTCTTTAAATTCAAAGACACCCTTCCGAATTCTATCCTGAATTCTCGATTGTAGTTCAGGCAAAAGCAAATCTATTCTAGTTCGAATATCTCGCTTCAGGAACAACATAGCAGGGCTATAGTTTGTTGTGGCATTCGGTGCTTTTCTGTATGGAAGTAGGAAGGTGCTCAATTTCTGTTGGATGTTACCGTCATATTGTTGCATTGCTCTCAGTGATTGCTTCAAAGTGTAGACATAGCGCTCTGCCTGACCATTGCTTGAAGGCTTAAATGGTGCGCTAGTTTTGTGCTTTATACCATTGCTTTGCATAAACATCTGGAATTCGTGTGAAGAGAATTGGGGTCCGTTGTCGCTAACGAGAACCAATGGCAGTCCAAATCTTGCAAAACAGTCTCTGAGGCACTCAACTGTTTTCTTAGTTGTAGTCACTTTCATCGGGTAAACTTCTAGCCACTTCGAGTGCGCATCAACAATTACTAGGAACATATATTCAAATATAGGCCCAGCAAAGTCGATGTGAATGCGCTCCCATGGTTTACTAGGATATTCCCAATAGTGGACTTTAGCTTTTGCTGGGTCGGCCTTGTGCCTGGCACAATCGGTACAATTTCTAACAGCTTCCTCGATATCTTTGTCGATATTATTCCAAAAGACAAACGATCTGGCTATTGCTTTCATTTTTACCATACCCAAGTGTCCTTGGTGAAGTTCTTCTAAAACTTTCTTTTGGTACTTCTTTGGAATGCAAACTCTGTGTCCATACATGATACATCCGTCTTCGATGGTATATTGGGCTTCTCTCCCTTGCAAATTCTGGCCTGTACGCAAGGCTTCTAAAAGTGGGCCCAGTTCATCATCTTTCCATGTTTCCTGACGCAACTCCTTTGCAGTGACTGGTAGCGTTTCAATTTGGGTCATTTGAAAGATTGTTATGTCATCTTTTACGTCCAATTCTTCCGAGGTCTTTGGTAATCGGGACAAGAAGTCTGCGTTTCCATGATCATTAGTACTTCGAAATACGATATCAAATTGAAAAGACTGTAATATCAATGCGTAATGTAAAAGTCGCGTAGCTGCCAACACTGGTAATCCCCGCTTTGATCCGAATGTCGCTACTAAAGGCTTATGGTCAGTTATTAAGGTGAATCTTCTCCCTTTCAAGTACAAGTAGAATTTTTTTACTGCCCAGATTATTGAAAGAGCCTCCTTATCGATTTGTGAATATTTTTGCTCTGTTTTGGTTAAAGTTTTTGATGCGAAAGCTATTGGCCGTTCAGATCCATCTGGGTAAAGATGAGATAACACACATCCAATACCAACTGGTGATGCATCACTTGCTAAGGTTAAAGGGAGTTTTGGATCATAATGAACTAATATCTTTGGCGAGCATATTTCCTTTTTAATTTGCTCAAAGGCTACCTGACAATCCTTCGACCATTTAAATTTCACGTCTTTCTTTGTCAGGTTATTAAGTGGATGTGCCATGGTAGCTAAATCTTTACAAAATTTCCCATAGAAATTCACTAGTCCCAAAAAACTTTTTACCTCCTGTACATCTTTTGGTACACGAGCATTCAAAATTGCTGAAACTTTCTCATCTGTTTTATGGAGTCCGTTCGCGTCAATTTTATGCCCTAGAAAATTTATTTCGTTTTGGAAAAACTGACTTTTATTTAAATTAAGTTTCAGTCCATGTTCCCTACATTTTTTAAAAAATTCCTCTAACGCTTTAAAATGTAACATCTCATCGCTTCCAGTTATTCTAGCATCGTCCATAAACACTTTAACGCCTTCCATACCCTGGAATAATCCATCTATCTAACGCTGCCAAATTGCAGGAGCCCCGTTTAACCCATACATAAGTCTCTTACAAACATATAATCCCTTATGCGTGTTTATTGTCAACAGTCTTTGACTTTCGGGGTTAACTTTCATTTGAAGGTAAGCATGTTTAAAGTCTAATTTTGAGAATTGTTTTCCCCCATTTAAACTTGAAAATATTTCCTCTAATCTTGGCAAGGGGTGCTGTGGCACAATTAAATTCGGGTTCAAGGTTACCGAATAGTCCGCACACAGCCGTCTGACTTTACTACAGGAACTACCGGCGTTGCCCATTCCGAGCTTTCGACCCGTTCTATAATACCCTCCTTTTCCAGTCTGTCAATTTCGGTTTCAACTCTACCCTTTAACGCAAATGGCACCGACCTAACCCTGCAAAATATGGGTTTAACGTCAGGTTTAAGCTCTAATTTGACTTCGTAGTTGTTTATTTCACCTAGAGTATTATCAAAAATTTCTTTATTTTTCCAAAAGTTCATTTAAATTCAACTTATTTGTAGCCCTGACAGCTTTAATAGCATGCCAATCCAAATTGATTTTATAAAGCCATTCGCGACCGAGAATGGTGTCTAAATTCTCTTTTACTATATATAAGTTTAAATTCAAAATCTGATTTTTATATTCAACCCTTACGGTGACTTACCCCATAGGTACCAGTGAGTCACCTTTATACGTTTTAAAAACTATTTCAGTAGGTTGAATTTTCTTATTAGAAATTTTCCTAAAATTCCTTATGCTCATTACACTGACCGCTCCCCCCGTATCTAATTCCATTGAGCAATTTTTATTCTCAATTTTCAAATTAATCATAATCGGCGGTCGTTTTGGTTCTTCCTTGCTTATTGTCCCTTCACTTGAATTCAAAGCGAATAACGGGACTGGAGTTTCGTTTTCAACAACCTCTTTAACCTGTTTTTGTTTAACCGGCTTCGCACCTGCTTTTTTTGCTGCAAAACAGGCCTTCTGGATATGGCCAATTCGAGAACAAAAATTACATTTACTTGAAATAAATCTACATCTGTCTTTAGTATGATTTGTCCCTGTGCACCGGGAACAAAATAAATCTGTCTTTTGCTTCTGTACTGAGCTTGATTTCCTGTTCATTTGCTTTTTTCCTATGTGCACAGCATTTATTCCACGGCCCATTAAATCATTTGCCCCCTTAAATGCTTTTTCCATAGCTAATGCTATTTGTAAGGTTTTCTCAAGATCAATATTATCCTCCTCAAATAGCCTATCCAGAATTGTTTTATCGCGTAATCCACTTACAAAAACATCACGTAACATAATATTCAACATATTAGTATCGTAATCGCAATTAATTGCAAGCGATCTAAGCTCTGCGATATAACTACTTATACTTTCCCCCTCGTTTTGTTTTCGGTTCAAAAACTTATGACGGGAAGGAATAATCAACGGTTTCGGGGTCAGATGTTGTTTTAACACATCTTTTAATTTTTCTAAGCTTTGATCAGAAGGAATGTCAGGAGCCAGCAAATTCTTAAGTAATTGATATAACTTCGGGCTTAGAGAGGAAATAAAAACCTTAGATTTTTTAGCTACAGGTACATTTTGTACATCTAAATAACTTTCGAATCTTTCGAAGAAACAATCAAAATTTTCATATTCTTCGTTAAATTTCTCAAACTGGACAGAAACTTTCTGCGCAGAATGATTTTCTCTCTCTTTCAAGGCCTGAATCAGTTCCTGATTCTGCTTTAATATTTCTTCGAATTTCTGCTCCATTTGATTACTTCTGATATAAACGAAACTAAAACTTTTTACCTTGAGCCGTCTTCGGGCATTGCCCTATATCCAAATTGTTCTTACTTTCGTTATCGTCTTCGTCGCCAGGTGTACGTGGTTCCGAGTGTTTGGGTATGAGGGAGCGAGATTAAGATGCAATTATATTACGAATCACACATCTTTATATATACATAAATACACACAGTTTTCATTCTAGTTACATATTACCACACATCGCGGTTAGCTCACAAAACAGCGCGCGTTACAAGTGCTCTTCTTTCCTCGCGGTTTACCGTTAAGTCCATAGACATGGAGTTTGGGTTTTAGAGTGTAGGTGCAGACACCACAGAATGGGTCTTGTGTTTATTAAATTTATTACCAACGGAAATTGTTCAGTTGATTAATAGAGAACCGGTAGAGAATGCAGAAAACTATGAGTATATAAAATCGATTTTGTTAAGACGATTTAAATTAAGCCCCGAAAGTTTTAGGAGGAAATTTATGACCCATCAAAAAAAGCCAGAGAAAACGTGGAGAGATTTCTGTTTTGAAATAACTAACTATTTTGAAGAGTGGGTAAAAGGATTAGAAATCAAGGATTATGACGGGTTAAAGAAATTGATTATCGCTGACCAAATCAAGAGGAGAGTTCCACATGAAATACGTGAGCATTTTTTGGACCAGTGGTCTAAGTTGATAATCCCGTCTGAGTTGGCAGATAAACTAGACGAATATATTAACGTCCATGATTTAGCGAAGAGGTCGTGGGGAGGTGATTCGAAAAATAAAGGTAATGGGAGAACTTACGAGCGTCCAATGGAACAAGGAGCTAGGATGGCGTCGAAGTCTCCGTCTCAAACCATTCCTAAGTGGGTTCAGGAACGTCAAGATGAAACGTTGGTTAAACGCAGATTTAACCCCACATGCTTTAGTTGCGGTAAAGAGGGGCATATTTCTAAGTTCTGTGGGCAAGGACGACAATTTAAAAGCAATATGACAAATGCTCAAAACAATACTTTTACTCGACAAATTTCACAACCGAAAGTAAATACTGTAAGCGCTGAAACAGCCGAGAAAACAGATGTGTTGACAGCAAAGATCCCCGTTCCATTATCTCAATCAAGTAATCACAAATTGGATGACCTAATTGAGATTGAAATCAAATGTGGAAAATCAATTTTTAATGGTATAGTGGATTCTGGTGCACAGATATCTGTAATTCGCGAGGAATTAGTACATGATACACCTTTTGAAGGAGAAGGACAAATAGAGTTATCGTCCGCTTTTGGCGATAATGAAACAGCTCCACTTCGGACATATGAGATGAAAATCCACGATGGTAAACATGGCGATACAGCAATTATGTGTGCCGTTTCAAAGAAACTTACCAGTGATATGTTAATAAGTTGTTCAGCTTTTGAGATGCTAAATGAGAACATTGAACTTTATCATAATAAACAATTATGGCAAGAAACAGTTTCAAATGTGGAAGCAGAAGCTGTAGGGAAATCAGAGGAGGTCGTAAATGTACAAATATCTTCGGATTTGAATTCCACTACGCCGAATGTGAATGTCTTGACAGCAGGTGAGTCTGCGAGTAGAAAGCTAGATGCCATTTCAGAGTTGGCGAAACTTCAAGGCGATGACGGGACACTCAAGAGATGCTTTGATTGGGTGGAAAGGCAAGAAAATTCGGATCTCATTGATCAGGGAATACTACAGCATAAGGATTATGTCTGTGGAGAAGAAATTCAGCAAGTAGTAATTCCAAAAGAAAGAAGGAATTTTATTTTAAGAATTGCACATGAGATTCCATTGGCAGGACATCTAGGGGAAAATAAGACTCTACAAAGAATCAGATATTCATTTTACTGGCCTAATATCAGGCAAGATGTAAAGTTATACTGTCAAAGTTGTAAAGAATGTCAATTGAGGAGAACTAGCACCTATCGGGATCATATTCCCATACAGCCTATCGTTAGGCCTGAAAATCCTTTTGAAGTCTGGAGCGTAGACTGTATAGGACCACTAGAGCCTGCATCAAGGAGAGGACATCGATATATTATTTGTGCTGTGGATTTATGTACTAAGTGGGCTGAGGCAATTTCAGTGAAAGAGATTAGTGCCAAGACAACGTGTGATGCTTTAATGAAGATTTTCACTCACAACGGTTTTCCAAAAGTGATATGCACCGACCAGGGTACAAATTTCACTTCCAAACTGACTTAATCATTTGAAAATCTATTAGGGGTAGCACCACGTTTTTCGACACCCGGAAAGTATGGGGGCAGTAGAACAATGGAATAAAACTCTTAAGGAGATGATGAATAAAAACATACAAGAGTATGGGAGAGACTGGGATATACATATACCATATCTCATGTTCGCGTATCGTGAAGTGCCACACAGCACCACGGGGCTATCACCATTTCAATTGGTTTATGGGCAGTTACCACAAGGATCATTATCTTTATTGAAAAGTATTTGGACGGGAGAACGAACTATCCCAACGACCGCGTCCAGACCAATCACTAAATATCTTGAAGATTTAGTTGAAAATATACGTAGAGCTAATGAGATCGCTTCCGAACACACAGAGAAAGCTCAAAGAGAATACGTTTCCAGGTATAACCTCCGTGCGAGAGAAAAACAGTTTGCCATTAGCGACAAAGTGTTGATATTACTCCCATCATCAACTCACAAACTTTTAAGCACTTGGATTGGGCCGGCAACGGTAATTCAAATCACCAGACCGCATTCGGTAAGAGTTGAATTAGAGGATGGTAGTACTAGAGAGCTACACGTGAATAAAGTACGACCGTATGTGCAGAGGGTAAATCACATTGGTGTTGTTTACGAATGAAGAATTTGGCGTAATCCAATACGTGCCTACTGATAAAACAATGAAAGAGGTAGAGGACATCCGAAAACATTTGGAGAAAACTGGAAATCATAATTTAACTGAAGAGCAAACCCAAGAGTTATTTGATGTACTGAAGAGATATATGGACATTTTTAGTTCAAAGCCAGGACATGCCAAAGTCGACGGGCATTATGTTAAAGTTACGGAGAACTGCACGCCAAAGAGACTCAAACCGTATCAAGTCCCCATCAGTTTACAAAAGAAAGTTGATCGCCAAATCGAGGAGCTAATTGAAATGGACCTCATTGAACCAAGTGATAGCGAATGGGCACATCCTGTTGTTTGTGTTGCCAAAAAGGATGGAAGCGTTAGGTTATGTATTGATTTTAGACTATTGAATAGTTTCACGGTGCCTGATTCATATCCCATGAAAATCGCCAGGGATTTAATTTTCAGAGTAGGACAAGCTGCATTTATAACCGTCATAGACTTAACGAAGGGATACTGGCAGATTCCCATGCGTGAAGAGTCCAAGCATTTCACCGCCTTTGTAACACATTCGGGGCATTATCAATGGAAAGTCTTACCTTTTGGGATGAAGAACGCCGGAGGGACATTCCAGAAATCAATGGATAAAGCATTATTCGTACATCGTGATTATTGCTGTGCATACATTGACGACGTAGCCATTTTCTCTAACAGTTGGGAAGAACATTTAAAGCATATAAGCCAAGTCTTTAAAACATTGAGGGAAGTAGGACTTACTGTGAATCTTGGAAAATGCGAGTTCGGGAGAACCCAGGTAAAATTTTTGGGCCATATTGTAGGTTCCGGTCGGCATACACCAGATCCAGAGAAGATTGAACCTTTAAAGAGGATATCAAGACCTACTACCAAGAAAGAGCTAAGAAGCTTAATCGGGCTAGCAAGTTATTATAGGAGTTACATACCACAATTCGCACAAATAATTTTGCCACTAACAGATCTAACCAAGAAGAAAGTACCGATTACTATACCTTGGGGCTCCGCTGAGGACCAAGCGTTTACTCGATTGAAAGAGGAATTGATGAATATACCTATCTTACACACTCCAGATCTTGACATGCCGTTTCAGTTGTACAGTGACGCATCAGCTACAGCTATTGGCGCATGCCTCGCACAAAAGGACGCCAAGGGAGAGGAAGTCCCTATTGCTTTTTTCAGCAAGAAACTAAACCCCAGCCAAACGAAATGGTCTACGATTGAGAGAGAAGCATATGGAGTTTTAGAAGCACTAAAAAAATTTGATACTTGGATATTTGGCGCGGAAATCCAGATTGTATCAGATCATAACCCTTTAACATATTTGACAGATGGTCTTCCACACAGCGCCAAATTAACAAGATGGGCTTTAGCGTTGCAGCGATACAATTTGAAAATTACTTATCGAAGGGGCGTTCAACATGGAAATGCTGATGCATTATCCAGGCTCAAGTTAGATCCTTCTTAATAAAGTAGGATCAGCTTTATGTATTTTTATATTGAATCGTGTTATTCTAAATTGAATTATTACAGTGTCTTATGAGGATATAATTATTTATTTTTCGAACCTGTTTAAAAAAAAAAATATTAATAATACAGTGATACGGATAATCAGGTACAGGTCCAATAAAAGATCGTAAACAAAGATTTTCTTTCAGCAGCATCGTCACTCCTGTGACGGATGTGCTTTCCCCCATGGGAGTAGTAAAGTTCCGTCGATATTATCAACGGATTATGTGATGATGAATTAACGAACGCACCAAACTCCATGGAAATAAAACTGGAAATTTGACTCGAGCTGAAATATAAAATATGTACTTGAGAATGAGGGCACGTTACAATAATGAGAGGTGCGAGGATTCTAAAGATTTAATTTAGTGTTTATATAAAATTTTGTTGGGACTGTTTTTGTTTTGGACGCCTGATAAAACTGGCGTTGGAATTGTATGATTGATGTTAGAGTAATAAAGGTTTTTATGTAAGTCCCATAAATTGCTTTGCCTTTTGTTGAAAGGAAGTTAAAAACCCGTACTATATGTATGAAAGAAGTTTTAAGAAGTAAAACATCAGTACACACCACAAGATAAAAATATTACACACTTAATAATGAAAAAAAAGGAATTTTCAGAAAAAAGAGACAAAAAAGTGAATTCCTCTTAAAGTAACAAAAGGCTGAAGAATCTCATCCCTGTATCACTGAACAGAACACTCAACCATTCATCTGTCCGATTCGTATGATTTTGAGCCCACTTAAAACGAGCATCCTTGTCCTTATGCCATTTTGGTGAATGATGCATATTGTGATAAGCAAGAAATTTATTTACCAGTGGCAGTCAATTTTGATACTGGAAGGGTCACTTCTCTAGAAATTCATTGTATAGACAGGTTCTCAGTTGAAACTAATCTGATAATCTTTCTGTCTTGTTATTTACTTGTTTTATTTGGTCGACCAGAATGGGATTTTGTTTTAAAATTGTCACCATTTGACAGAATTCGGTAAATATATCTTGCTGCATCCAATTTTCCTTGCAATGTCCACAACTTTAATTCCACGAGCTTTCAAATGATAGATCTGCAAAAAAATAAATAAATAACCAGCTTCTTCGCTTTTATCTCCGAAAACTATTGCATCCCAAGGACATGGCGTTGGAATATGCAAATCTAGGAGATCAGTACTCCAGTCAGCTTCTAACACCGGTTATCTGTATATTTTTCGAAAAACATTATTTTGGCATTTTTAATATTAAATTTACGATTGTTTAAAAGTTCTGTAAGTATTTTATTATTAGTATTACGTGAATACATATTTGCACAGTTTCTTTTGTATTTTTTACTTGTTTAATTAGCTCCTAAATCTCCCCCCCCCCCCCCAAAAAAAAAAAAAAAAAAATTGGTTGTCAAAAACTTTTGAAGTGCACTTAAGTGAGTACGGGCACTACTGTTGGGGGGTCTGCCCTAGATATGAAAGCTTTTTGGCAAGCAATTTTAATATAATTTATCAGCTTCAAAAGCATTACATGTGGTTACAGAAGCGTTAGGATATCTTGTGATCTTTAAATTCATCTACACAGGAAAGGAAAAATATCGTTTATGCCCCTGTTTTGAACAGTATAATGATTTTTGGTCCAGGAATTTTCCTAAATTTACAAATGTAAAAGAAACCAAAAGAAGTAAATACATGTTTAAGTGGGATTTATTGGAATTTTTAATGGGAATTTATAAACAATTTGATTTATGTTGCTAAGTTATGAAAAATAAGACTCAGTTTTTCTGCAGTATTGGAATGGGCTACCGGTTATTCATTAAGCAAATTTTATAGTAAAATTGATTAAGCTGAGTATTAATGTTTACATGTTTAACTGAAATCAGCAAGTAATAATAACATATGTAAAGGTTTATTTTATGCCCTATGATTTCTGGAAGAGTTTTTATAAACTACTTTGAAGCAGACTAATTTACATATGGTGTGTGTCAGATCTTATTACTATACAGGTAAAAATTTAAAAGGCATCATGGGGGGGGGGGGGGGGGGAATAAATCATAAGATAAATTATGCCAAACGCATTGATTATAACACACTTTCCTACACACTAGTGTGCACGCACTCACACACACCTTGCGTAGCTTTGCTTTTGCACAACACAATGCACCAAACCCGTTAATTAGAGTATGAATAATGAATTTTTATAATTCCCATATGTACCTTAATATTCCCACATTAGTTTTTTTTTTTTTTTTTTCCTTGCCAAATAAAGAAAATATTGCTAATCTGAGTTCATTTTTAGAACGATTTTTCTCACAATATTTGGAAGTTAAACACAAAAGTCGCCAATACTGGCAACTTTTGAGGGCGGTATAGCATAATAACATAGGCATTCATTTAAAGCACAATACTATCTCTAAACTGCCACTGAACGTAATGTGTTGGAATTATTTGAGTGTTCCTGTAGAAGAACTATTAACAATACAGGTACTATTTTCGATGGAAAACTTTATCTTGTAATCCTTAATAATAATTTTGTTTCATTTCAAAGAGCCAAATATTTTAAAAATACATTTTAAAGAATGAATGCCCATAGAGCGTAATGTATTGGAAATCTTTTGCACTCTCCTGTAGGAGAACTATAATGATACATTAAGGTGGGAAAAAGTCAGGAACAAATGCTTATTGGCTGCAAACTACCAGAAAATAAAATAGGAATAAAACTTGTAGGATTGTTTATTATTATTAATTTAAAAAATGTACCCTTCCCCCCAAAAAATGAAATATAGATGCAGCAATATTCCTCATGTTCAAAATGCAAGGAGAAATAGATACAGATCAATAAATATACAATAGGAAATATTTGTGGTGTTGAAATAACAAAAATGTGTTATTTAACTTTAAAACCAAAAACTGCATTTATTTTCACTAAACAAATAAATGCCAAAAAAAGATCAAGACCCGTTTTATCCATTCATCCATGCAAAATCAATCTAATGCAAATCCATAACCTCTTATAATCAGAGAATTAGTGTGATGATCTGAGCTTTGCATTAAAAATTTTTAGGTGCATTTAAAATTCGAGAAATTTACACACATTCAATGAAGTATTTGTGTACTTCATTACTACAGAGATACAAGTGAAGAAAAAGTTAAAGGAAATTACTCATTTACCAAAAGGATGCAAAAGATCAAAACTGAGTTGGCAACGATGAAAAAATGTGTAAAAAAAAAATAGCCATTCATTAAGGAAACTAACCAGCTGGTCACCAGAGGCAGCTGTAACAAAATAAACTGAAGTAGAATCTCCCACTAATGAAATCTCCCTACAACAAATTTCTCCCTGTAACGAAATTTTTAGTTGGAGTGTAACTCTAAAGCTTAAATAACATTAAAAGTACTCTCCATACAACGAAGAGCTTGTCTCCCTATAATGATTTTTTTTCAGATTTAAACGAATTATGTCAATTTTGAAGGAAATTTTTTATTTTGGGGCAGACCACTTAATGGAAGAGGAACAGATGACCTTTCTGATCTTTTAGAAGTGGATGCAGGTCCTTTACTGCTTTATATCCTACAGATGAAGAGATTTTAAACAGTGTCATAGACAAAAAATTGAAACTGATCTCGAAAATGAAGACGTTTCACAGCCACATCATACCGAAATGCTACAACCATTTGAAACTATTAAAAGACGTTTACAAATGGAAAAAAAACATGCCTGAGTCTATTTTCAGCACAACGAAACTTTATAGCAAATTTTTTAACTGGAACCAAGTGAGTTATAGAGAGATTCTACTGTATATCCAAGAGCACTTTGTTTAATTAATTTTTTAAAAAATATATATACAGAGTGTCCAGTGCTAACGGTGTCCAATGGCTATTTTCTAAACCGTTAGTCAGAGACACATAGTTCCAATTGGAAAAATTCTTTAAATTGTATAATCTATTATATCAGAAACAATCAAAGTCAATAAATCAATTCCTATAAAAATTATGAAATTTAAATTTTTATATGGTCCCTCGGTCCTATCAGTTATATTTAGAAAATTTTTTTAAATAAAATTTCATGCACATTAAAAAAAATCGTCCTTCTACAACCAAAATTCACAGAGTTACAGCTGCTTAAAGTTAGAGCACTTTTCGAGCTGCGAAATAGGGGTTGTATACAAGATGAATTTAAGGAAAATTAATGCATATGGTAAAAACTTATAAAACATTATTTAATATGGCGGATTAATCAGTTAAAATTTTTTATTTGGGAATACCTTATTCCCCCGTAATAGTGACGCTTGAAAATAGTGACGACAGATGACGTGAGAGCTTGGAAATAGTGACGACAGATGGCAGCATCAACGATGCGCTTCATACAATCGACCGATCATGGGATGACGTCATTCATCGAAAGTTCCGGAAGAAGAGAGAAGAGATTGAAGAGGAAGCCGCCATTAGTGTGAGATCCAGAAACGACTGATGATGGTTATGTGTTTATGTGTAACCGTAATATATATCGTCTACGGGGGAATAAAGTATTCCCAAATAAAAAATTTTAACTAATGTATATGGTTTTAGGCTTTTTAATATTTATTAGCAATTTCACTAACCATTTTATGAATATAGATTGCAATAAAGAAGATTAACTTTTAACTATGTGTATCTAATAAAGGTACACAAAAATATAGCTTATACTGAAAATAAAATTTTTTAAACTGTTCTTTAAAAGAAATGGCATTAAATAACTTCCTTCGGCCGCAATCTAAATATGCACTCATGTAGAAAACTCTTCCTGTACTTTGTGTAGCACACTCTTATGCTACACATATAAGATTTAGTAAGCCTGCAGACTTGCCAACCTGGGAAAATCAAAATGTGTAAAACAGCGCGCGAACAGAAATTTCGACACTTTTTGCTATACAACGCGTGAGCGTTATTTTTTACCTTTCACCATATAATGCACGAGTATTATTTTTTATGCATTTTATATCACAATTATTTGTTTTAAGTATTAAATAAAGCTAAGAACAATAAAAGAAAATGAAGTTGTTGAATAAAAGGCAAATCAATTAATACACCATTTTCCAGATTTCTTGTGACTAACAATTTATTAATTATAATCACTTAACATGCTTGAAAAAACTCATTTTGACTGTGCTGACTTCAAAGAAGCAGCAGTAGCTTTTTCTGCTTTATTCAGAAAATCTGAAGTAAAAATCTTTAATAATAAGAAGGCTTTCCAAAATCTTACTAGATAAGTTGCACCTGAATTAATTTCTGTTTTTCCGAATAATACTGAAAACCCTCTCACATTCAGCATAGTCAGCTGCTGAAATAGGAACATTGTATTCGATCAAGAAATATGTAAATAACAGTTCTGCATGAATAACGTCCGACTGTCCCAAGGGCGGATTAAAGGGGGGGGCGGAGGGGGCGACCGGCCCCCGAGAAAAAAGAAATTAATGTAAAAGATCCTAAATTGCTTCCATAAAATGGATGCATATGTCAATCTTCTAACTTCCCACCCCCGAGAAACTTGCATTAATCTGCCACTAGACTGTCCGTCCTCTTTGAAAAATGTTTGTAGACTTTTACTGCTGTTAGCACATTTCACAGTGTTTTGACGAACTCGAGTGGCGAGAAATGTCATACTTTCCTCCATGAGAAATGCTGAAATCACTCCGGCACACGTTACAATAAGCAAATTTCGCTCCTTTGACATATGATACTATATATACCCCAGGGGTTGCGCTGGCTCTTTTTAACATTTCGCCAAATTAGATTTTTTTTCGGACATCATTAAGAAAAGTAATTGTCAATATTTTCGCCCAAACGTATTTTCTTTCGCTAAACTAATTTTATTTTCTCAATTTGCGACGTTGGCGATCGGCAGCGCGACCCCTGTATACCCATTTTTTGCTATAACTTTGTTTAAAAGTTTATAAGTTATGCTGTGCCAGTGATCATTTATCGAAAATAATCCCCAGAAAAGTAATCGAAGTATGCTCATACTACCGTCTGTGTCTACCACTTAACCGCAAAGCGCGCGCTGATGGCTGATAACGAAGAACACCACGTGAGACGCACAAGTCACAGGAGAAAGACCTACTCCCTAGTAAACGATTCTCCCATTCGCTCTACTCTATGACGTCATGACTGGGTAAACCAATTAAGAAATACTCGGCGTCGCATGTGGAAAAAGATTCTTTTCTTTGCCTCAGTGGCAACAAAGAAAAATATTTTGATGCGCATTGTGTCAACATGGATGTGCGATGTGGATCATGGTGCCGATACTACCACTTAGATCCATATTGAAAAGGCAAAAAGGCCCTAACATAGAACATCATTTCAATTTAAAACCTAATACATTTCTTTTTAATATCAATTTCACTTTTAAAGACATATACACAAGTTAGGAAGAAAATATCCGGAAATGCCTAAAAAAAAAGTGCTGTATGCGTAAAAGCGTAAACAGCAGTCGAAATGCGTAAATTTTACGCGTAAAGCATAAAAGTTGGCAAGTCTGAGCCTGACTTCAGATAGATTTTAATAGAGCTTGACACTATAACCCTCTGCTTGATGATCAGTATTCTAAAATTAGTTTTACTTCTTTTTCCCACATTAAACTGCAAAACGAAATTAAAACCTACAATTTAAAATTTCAATATTTACATGGTCCCTTAATGGTTTACCATAAGACATTTTTAAACACCGAAAAGTGATGGAAGTCAAAATGGTTGCTGCTTCACATACTGGTGAATTTTGGTCATAGAAGGACAATTTTTTAAAAATTATTATTATTTATTGTGCATGGAATTGTACAAAATTTTTTTTCTACATGTAACTGATAGGACCAGGGGAGAGCATAAAAAATAGAATTTACTGACTGATTGTTTCTGATATAATAGATTATACACATTTTAAAGCATTTTTGCAATTGGAACTATATGTCACACTAACGGTTTAGGAAATAGCCATTGGGCGCCGTTAGCACTGGACACCCTGTATAATTTTTTGCATGCGAGTGTGTGTGTGGTTTATACTGGGTCCTAATAAAAGCTACAGGTAATTTTATTCTATGAACAAATTTACTACATACATTTACAATAGAACATCTCAAATCCGGAATCACTGGAACTTTAGCAATTCTGTGTTATAGAAAGCCTGAAATAATCATAAGAATCAGATAAAGTTGTCAGAAAATGGACAAACCTTTGTTGAATAGAAAAAAAGTGCAAGTGAAAATAAAACATTTATTGAGGAATTATACATAATAGAAAGGTTTAAAATAAAAAAATACCTAATGAAGTCAGTTCTTTAAATTTTGGTTTATGTTGCATAGCTGCATTATTTTAAAGCTGAATTTCGTTGAGATTACAGTTTAGGGGTTTGTAAGTCTGGATTTGAAAAGTTCTGTATTTTCACACAGCACTCAACATACTTCAAACATTCGAAATAAAAGAGAGAAAACATTTTTAAAATCTGAGTAGAAAAACTCATTTACAAATATAGCTATATATATTCATAAAAGAGTTTTTCATATAAGTCACATAAAATACTCATATTATGTGACTTTCAGCAAAATTTAAAAATTTTCCTCACTTCATTTGTACACATTAAATTCTCTGAAGATCTCTTCTCAGAGCAGGGACAACCTTCACAAATATAGGAGATAGTTTTTGAACCTTTCTATCGATACAAACTAAATATTGAAACACGGATTTCAGATTTTTATATATGAATGCTTCTAATGCACATTGGATATCATTTGCAAAGTTCATGATTGTGTAAGATGTATGTACTTCACTAGTATGACTTTGTCATCAAAAGTAACAAAATTAAATTTAATTCTTTTTAAACAATTTTTTTCCTTTTAATGTTCAATATAGAAAGAGGGGGGAGGGAGACAAGAAACAAGAGTGGGGTAAAAATGTACAAGTAGGAGAAATAAAGACAAAGACTACAACATATTTAAACTTTGATTTAAATAATTTTACAATTTAAAGCTTTTTAATTCATTATTATTAATAATAATAATATAAAAACCTCTAAAGATCTTGATTCTATCTTACAAAAACAAAAAACAATACAAATTTTACATTTTTGCTTTTCTTTTTCAGTTGTGTAACAGAAACTGAATAGCTCAATGTTAATGATATCACGAAAAAGAATGGACTTTTCATTACAAAGAGATAAAAACAGTTACCTTGTGAATATCACAAATGAAAACAATCGTAATGCTTTGCTAGAAATAAAATAAATGCATTTTTGTTTTTTCAGTAATGGTTTTATGATAAATAAATAAGACAAGAGGTAGTGTGACGTCAAATTATATTTTAAAATTTTAGGACATGCAAGGTAATGCATATAGATACAAAAGAAATGTTTTGGACACACTCTACTCAAATGACAATACCTTGCACTAACATCAAAATATATACACAGGTGGATGAACATTCCATCGTCAAATAAATTAATTTTCATTCTCAGTCGAATCATCACAAAACCCAATCTTGTTGTAGGACATATACAATGGAAAGACTGCACTTTTTTTTCTCCAGCAGACTTGCACATTACTCCAAAAAAATTGGATTACTGGCCCCTTACCAACATAAGTACTTAAGCACATTGCTTCATGACATTTGCAGGTGTAATGCGATGCAGCATTAAGAATCTTCAAATATAACCATTCTTTTTGAGCTCAGTAAAGTGAAATTGTTCCTATTATTTTTTTGTTTGCATATATGACTCTGTAAATCTTAATCTAAAAATCAATTCTATGGTAGTGAAATATGAGTACAAAAGTTGTTAACTTTCATATTTTTATTTTCTCCTTATAATATATGCACTATTGCTAAAACTTGAAATGAGCATAACACTCATCTCAGAATGAGACTTTTATTGAACTTTACTACCTCTTGCAAGATGCAGTATTAATGAAAAATGGTCTCTTATTATACAAACAGATGAAAAATTAAGTCTTTGCATTAAGTCTGTCGAGCTTGATTGCCCTGATGAAGAGGAATGAAGTATTGCATACAAAGGCATATGAAATATGCTTTTACTTAGTCCACATGTGCTCATATGAAAATTTACATAATAATGCAAAAGCACAAATTCGTGGAAACATGTACCACAAATAAGAGATTTTTTTTTTCGTGGAAACATATTTACAAGTTTTTGACTTAAATAACAACATGATAGTTTATCTATCATATGATTGTTTTCAAAACATCACAAATTTTCTTCAAATGTTGCCATTATATCACTCTGTCTGTTCATGTCAATATGACTTGCTCTCTAAAAAAAAAGGAAACACACAAATATAAATATAGAAAGACAAATTGATACTTAAAAAAAAAAAACATGAACAACTTACTGAATAAGTAGTTAATAGTGTGTGGTCAATGCCTGTTTTTGAAGTGTATGTGATACAGGTATATACATACTTCTAATTTAAAATTTGGTTTTAAAAAAATAAGAAATCTTATTTTTTTAGATGTCGTTCCTTTAATTTCTGGTCTTATAAGTCATACTTAGAAGAAAAACTTGATACACTAACATACAAAGAGAAGCTTTTTTTTTTTTTTAATAGCTTTAAAATATTACCTAACACTAAAGCTCATTCGGCTTTTTTCCACACCAATCTTCAGACCTTATTTTCTTTGCTTTCAGCATTTCCCTCCACCCCTCACCCACATGTGTGTGTCATATCATGCATGCTTATATATATCGCTCATTTCCTGCAACAACGTCACAACTCAAAAATCATGATTTTTCAAAAAACACATTTGAATTTCCGTGAAAGTGAAGAAACTTTATAGTATGTTAACTCCAACATTCTATTTGGGAGCACCTCGGGAGCAGAGAAATTCCATTTGGGAGCACAAAATATAGTTTCCGTGAGGAAAACTAAGATTTGGGATCAGAACTAACATGATTTTGGAGCATAAAATTGAAGATTTGGGAACAGTGTTGACGCTAGGGGAAAAAAAAAAAAAAAAAAAAAAAGGGGGGGGGGGGGGGTATTTCAAAAAGGGCACTTTGGGGTTCCACAAGAATGTACAGGTAGATAACATACATAGAAACTGGTTTGAAACTATCTGATCCCCGAAACTTTAACATGTAGAGTTGCATGTGTTCAGACTTACAATGCATAATTAGATTTTTTCCGATTTGTCTTAGTTCCTCCCCCCCCCTTCTTTTGGAGAAAATGTCCTGTAGAAGTAAGCGTAAGCGAAATAGGAAAAAATGATTCGTTGATAATATTTTGCTCTAAACATGACATAAATATGTGAATTAAATCTGTACATAACTAGAAGTTTTTGATTAAAAAAAAAAGAACGTTTAATAATAAGTAATTTTGAATTTTCTGCTTAATTTTTTTTCTCAAAATTACGTGATGTATATGTATATTATTTATAAGAATAGTACATTTATTGAAGAAAGTTTCAGAAATTTTTAGCGAGACATGATTTGTTAGGCAGTAAGGGAAGGCAGAGGGACTGTTAATTTTTGTTCCTCAATTTTACTGGATCACATTCATATACGATATTTCCCCTATATCGGTACAAACTTTTAAACAGAAAAGGACTGTCAGTGTAAGTGGATTAGGATAGATGTGTTTAGCATGTAATAAAAATAATAAAATTTCTGCAGTACAGGATGTGTAAAATTTAATAATATAAATCAGAATTTTATTTAAATTCTTTTGTTCGCAATAATTATTGAATGATTACCAAGTAAAGATCTTTAAAGTTGCTGAATATATACCTTTATTACTATTAGACATTATTTGAAATGAATGGCATCAAACAATTTAACTCATCCATCAATTGATAACTATAGAAATTGGGAAAATTGAATTCAGAACACAGAAGATTGCTAGAATAAATGACATAGTCATGCAAATTTTGTAGTACATCCCATGGTTGGAATGTACAACACCATATCAAATCAGGCGCGTAGCCCCTGTATCAAATCACAGAAATATATCTGTTCTTCCTCTTTCACTTCTAATTTAATGTTTCCTCATTCATGAAAAGTGAATATAAAATTTTTAAAAAGCACTATTCTTTAAAATAAATAAAAATAATTACTACATGTAAGTTTTTTAGCAGGTATAAAATATTTTTTTTTTCCTCACAGAATTGTCCAAAGGTATGAAATAAAATTTAACACATTTTAAATAATTTATTTTTCATAAAGCTTTATTTTTAATTTTTTGTAACATACTTAAAAAGGTCTCTTTAAAAACACTAAATTTTCTTTCTTAAACTTTGCTTTAATCATTTGAAAATGAAAAATATTAATATTTTATTTTAACTATCAAATGTTTTTAATCAGTTTAAAATAATTAAAATAATAAAAATAATTAACATCCTGTTGCCAGAAGTACTCAAACAAATTATATATTAAAAAACCTTCCAGAATTATTTCAATTTTTTTTTTTTTTTTAAGTTTTTAGTTTTTAAGAACTGAAAATAAGCTTAAATTGATGACAGTTTGCTTTATGAATAACCAAGCTGTTAACTTATGACACAGTTTGTTTTTTTAAGACATCCTTTCCCAGAACTAGCTATCTTTTGCTTTTAATTTTTTTTCTTTATTCATTAAAATGTTGAGAATTAAAAAAACAAAAAAAAAAAAAAAAACACAGATATATAATATGAATATTTAGAATACCAAATCTTGTCAATAGTCTGATTTACTAAATTCTGTAGTTACTCCACTTTTATGTAATTGAAACTGTGGCGTAATAAGTGTGTGTGTGTGTGTGTGTGTGGGGGGGGGGGGGGGGGAGCTGTGTGGCAAGATTAAAAAAAAAAAAAAAAAGATGGTGGCCAGCAGGACACTTAAAAATAATATGGTGGAAAACTAAAGGACCGAAATGGGGGGTGAATGCTGAAACTTAGAATGAATGGGGCGGCAAACTGAAGGACCGCACCGAGCGCCAATAACCCTAGCGCTACACTGCTAAAGCAAAAGATCATTATTATGCTCTTTTTTTTTTTTTTTGGCAAAAGCTAAATGTGTTTCAATTGCTGTATTCTAAAAACGTCGCAAATTGCACGATTTTCAGATCAATTTGAGTGGATAAAGCCATTGAACATGGTAGACGGCTTGAAGTGCGGCCGCACGACTGTCGGTCTGGAGTTTTTGTCGGTTTCATCAGATGTTCTTTAAAAAGTCAACCAACCAAGGCACCCCCCTTAGGAGATATCCCTTGTCTAGGTTTGCCATAACAAAGAAGCAAATCCCGCAGATTTTTTGAATCGGAAAACGTCGTTTTGCTATGGCATACTTTCTGTATCATCCGTAATTATATATGGTTAGTAAATAACTGTTAAGAGTAGTATGTACTAAGAAAGCCGATTAAAAAGAGGAAATCATTTAGGGGGGAAATTAAAAAAAAAAAATTGCTAGTGTGCAAAACTATTAAAAACATCGAGAAGAGCAATAACTATACAGCTAGCGACGAACTCTGGAATAATGATTGTTTGATAATTCAAAACTACATATTTATCAAACGTAGCTACCGATATTTGAGGATTGACAGATGGAATCGGAAATTTTTAGGTAACTTCAGAAAATTTTGAATTTTCCAACCGTATTTTCTTCCCCAACTCTTAAGTAAAATGCCCACATAATTCTGCCCAACCGATCGGGCTTCTTACTGAGTCAGCGAAAACAACACATACCACAGAGGCCGCTTTTTGGGTTACTCTGTTCGTGCAAATGAAAACAAAGACAATGAAAAAGGCAATAACTGCTAGCCTCCCGCACGTTTGTTTCCCCTCTCCGAAGTTCGTCGGCAACTTCCCTCGCCGCGTGACGTCACGTTTTCTCCCGCAGTTCTTCTTTCGGTTTTTCTCATGAGCCGTGATCGCTGCAGCATATCTCCATAGTAACGGAGACATTTTGTTTCTGATTGGCCGGTCAGAACCTTGTTTTATGCAAATTAACTGTTGCACATGTGAATTGTACGTATATAATGTGGTTCCTTTTGCCTGCGAGTTATTGCATTTCTATGGCATGCTATTCGATGCTAGCCTCTGTATATTCTGTGTATGCTAGTTCTGTAAGACGCTCAGCGAGCGTGAATGTATTTGAACTTTATAATATTTATTTTAATTAAAGAACTTTTGGTTTCTTAATGATGTCTCATAATTTCAAGTGTTAAATCACCACTGCTGGCAAAATGCGAATAATATCTTCTAAGAATAACAGTATTTCGACCTGAAAGATAAGAATATTTGAAAAAGGCGTTTGTGGGAAAGATCCGATTTCATAGACGGTTTTCGTGAAAGTGCCGCTTTCAATCGAATGTCTGTGAAGGGGCCATTTTAATTAATGTATTTTCGTGATGGGCCGCTAATGGTATGTAGGAAATAAAAAGTGGCGATTGTTGACTAATAACAATAAAAATGTAAAAGCAGGAGGGCCCATAAAGAAGAGAAATAGGGCCGTTGTACGTTTAAGACGATAAAAGTGCTGTGCCCTGCAAGATCAATCTGAAGTCAACACTAACACAATAAATGCAGATACGAAAAGCAAAGTTTGCAAGCGTGGCAAAAAATTAACAAAGAGTCAAAATGACGTATTCGGCGCAGCTAGGTGCAAAAATCGGCTAAAAGCACAGTTCGGCGCAAGATTCGCGTTTTGGCGCAGCTAGGCGCAATCGGCACAGACTTAACATCCCTGAAACTTATATTCTACAAAACGCTACTACCGTCGTTCCGCGGGTGAATTTTAAAAGGTCAGAAGTGACACTCTGCCAGTTAAAAGTTCGCATTAATGCAATTGTCCCTGTAGTATCAACTCAAAAATCGTGATTTTTGAATTATGACGTTGCAGCAAATGAGCGATATATATATATATATATATATCTGAATGACTATGTCATTTTATCTCTCACCCCCTTTATTGAAAATTGTCCAAAAAATATTTCCCAAAAATGCGACATGATTTTACATATATTTAAATACTATTAGTTCACTACAGCTTTAATCTATTGTTACAATATTTCGTAAGCTGTAGAATATACAAACATGTATTTTTTACATATATTTAAATCCTATTAGTTCACAACAGCTTTAATCTATTGTTACAATATTTCATAAGCTGTAGAATATGCATCACATGTATTTTTCTATAAATAGATTACAATCATAAAAATTTCAACATAGGGTTACCAGGCAAAATACACGAAAGATGAGAGATAAAATGACATAGTCAATTAATATCATTTTAATACGACAATAACGAAACAAAAAAATTAGGGGGGTTCAGGGGGGTCTCCCCCTGACGAGGCTCTAACAGCCGAGTTTTTACACACACATATATATATATCTATATATATAATGCTTCTTCTTCCAGTGAAATTTCCAAGGCTTCCCTCTGATATGCTTAGTTTTTGTTACTGTAATCTGTTATTTTTATGATATTTTCAAAATCAACTTTTATTGGTTCATAACTTTCATTACATATTTGCATTATGCAATTCTAGATACTTAACATTAGAATAAAAACAGTTTTGTGACACAGAATAAAGGGTATTGTGGTAGGTCACATGAAAAGCAATTAAAAGGAAAAAGAATGATCAAGTTTTTGCTTTCCTTGTCGGAACATCTTTGGTTAGCCATATTAAGCTGGAAAGTGAATCATTATTCATGAGTGTGTTGTATTTTTCTCCCTTGTTCCATAAAACACATCTTGAAATCGAAATCTATCGTAAAATCGCCAACTAAAACTGTTTTACAGTTTCCAGGACGCATATTCCAACTGTACTTCACCATTTGAAATACTATTTTCAATATGAATCATAATCTATGAGTTTGCTGTGTTTGACTTTTTCGGGTTGATTTCTACTTTAATGAGTGGACTCCTGTCAAGGTGACGATAATTAAACATATGCAGTTACCATGACGATTTTTCATATTTCTGAGGCAACTTTAATTTAGAATTAAAATGGCGATTTGGAACAACATGTAAGTACAGCATTCCATTACTTATTTATTTATTTATTTTGGGCTGCCAATTAAAGTAGTTTTAATAATTAAGCATCTTCAAATTCCGTAACTGGTGCTTTTATTGCTAATTTGATCACTTAAATTTTCATTCAGTTCTTTTGGGAGCGTTGAAACTTGTGCATACCTCCAACAGACCCATGACTGCAATGTTCGGCAATTTTTTAGGTTGGCGAGAGTGGGGGAGTTAAAATAGGAATGAACTCTTTCTTGTTCCATAAAATGCATCTCTGGAATCGAAATCTGTCTTAAAAAGGCCTACTGAAACTGTTTTACAATCTTCACCAAGCATATTCTAACTATACTTCACAGGACTTCTAACTATACTTCACGGAAGATATCGCCAGGCTTGGTTAAGTTTTGAAGTTATTTTTTTAGTAGCAAACTTGGCAATCAAATACCAAAATTTGCAAACCGTGTGCGACTTTCAAGATTTTGACACCCCCCCCCCCCCCAAAACCTCTGCATTATCTGGCAAATACATTTGAAAAAATTAACCGTGAAAGTTTATGTCTACAAACTCGCACAAATAAAAACCTGGGACTAAACAAAATAGCACCCTAGTGCTAGAAATAAATAAATTAGAAATAGGAGCCAATTTGTACTATCACAGCATTGCAGATTTGGCTTAAAGAATGCAGAAGAAAAATATTTACTATTATGGTGGATGGAGAAAGATTTAAATTAGGATGATGACACAGCAGAAACTTTCAAAATTTTTGGATTAAAAAAAAAAACAATGCAATTTGTCAATCTACAAAACATAAAGAAAGAATTCTACAGATCTGCAAAATGAACAAAACAGCAGATTTTTGCATATCACCAGGGGGAAACCTCAGTTAACAGCGAATGTCTTCATTGGCCCGGCAAATTGACGCTGTGATGAACATTATGACAAAATGGCACAATAGCACTAAAATAGTACAGATTGGTGCAGATGCAACACTCCTGTAATATATGAGGTGACCTCTCACTTACATGACTTTCAAGGGACTGTAGAAAAAAGTGGTATAAGTGAGAGACCATCATATGATACAAGTTTAAAATTGTACATGCAATATTTTTTTTACTTACAATAAAAAACTAAGTTTCAAATTCTAAGAAGATCTTTTAACAAAATTTGTGAAATAGATATAAGATATTGAAAAAGTTTACAATTTACAATAGTTTACTCATTACTATGTATGTTTTAAAAATTTACAGATGATATTTTTTCAAAAAATGAAGTGGTATTAGTTTGTCTCTAGAAGACAAAAAGAGTCCTGTTTCTGTTTAAAGCTCCTAAGCTATTTTGGGAATAATCATTTTTTAATTAAACATACAATCACTCTCATGCTATAGATTTCATCATTAATATTAAAGAAATGTAGATGAGAAATGTTTATTATTAAGTACACACTTTTACAGTGGTGATAAGATAAAGGTAAAAAAGAAGTGCATAATTTGTACTTGAAAGATTGTAAAATGAATTCTTGAGTAACAAATGTAAAATCGCCTGAACCGTTTAAAACGTTATATAAATGAGAGAAGAGTCGTATAACTGAGAGAAGTTTAACATTATTTGCTATAAAGCATGGACAGGAATAAGTGAATTTGGCGTATAGCCGAGAGAGTTGTATAACAGAGAGTCGCATAAGTGAGAGGTCACTGTAGTTAAGAAATAGTTTGAAACAGATTGAGGGTATTTTATAAGTGCCTAAAATTATATATGTTCCAACAAGTCATATTACTGTAAAAGTCTGAAATCTGGAGAATGCTGACTTTCACCAGTAAATGCCAAAATTCACAATGCATTAATGGTGAATGCTAAATATGTCAAGAGATTTGATTTTCTTCTCCGTATTTCAGGTGCTATAAAACACTCCAAGGGTGACGTAATGTTTTTGGCTCTCTTGCTGGGAGGAGGTACTAATCACGGCGAGGAGAAGGAGAACTCCATAACTTTGTAGAGAAGTATTTAGTGCAGGAAAACTCCTCTCAAAGAATTTAAACGTGTGGTAAATTTCAATATTTCTTAATAATGATAGAATTCACACTTGGATAAATGTTAAGTGAGCATTAAGATTTTAGTTTTATGTTCAGCCAATAACTTTGCCTACCAAGTTTTCATCAATCAAGCATGTCTCTGAATAGCATGTCTTGAAATAGGTTAGGAGAGAAACAAGTGGGAACACTTGAGAGGTGAGAGTTGAAATTGATTTTTTTTTTTGAAAGGGAGAAAAAAAACTAGACGCATGCTAAGATACATAAAAAATACTTTATACTGCCTACAATTTATATTTTTAAAGTCTTAAAATGATAAAACTTACAGCTTCTCGTCTCCTCTTTTCCTGTTCCCTTCGCCTTAGCTCTTCTCTTTCACTAAGAGCAGGAGATGGCACAGGAGCAGGTGATTCTGGTTTGGGTTGTGTGACAGGAGTCATGGGAGTGTCTTCACGCCGATTTGACAAAGTGTCCTTCTGTTGTTGCTGCTGCTGTTGTTGTGTTTTTCTTGCTCGTTCTAGGGCCTCTTCTTCCTCTCGTTCCCTAGTAATTAGTATTACAACATGAACAAATTTATATTAAACTGACAGAAAATGCATACATGAATTAAATGAAGCTTCTTTCTACTTTTACATATTTTAAGAATGTCTTATTTGTGTGTAAGTAATAACAAGGTCATTGACATATATAATATTCTTTTAAACAGGGGAATCAGTAAACTTGCTGGGTGGTGTGCCTGGACAAAAAAGCCCCCAAATATAGATTAAAACACTGTTCAAGAGTATACAGCATTTCAGTCAATTATCAATTATCAGTTGAATTGAAAAACATAAAATAAAAATTTTTTTTTTAAAAAAAAAGGGGGGGGGGGGGGGGGGGAAGAGTATTTCTACAAGGAAGCTATGCAAAATTGACAATTTTTTAGGGTGGGCAAGTTTTCAGGCAATCTATTAAGTCCCACACACGCACCACATGGTCATTTAGAATTGTGTACACGACTGTGCATTCACAGTAGTGTAACATGTACGTGATTTTTCTAGATATGTGGTACAGAGAAAAAGGAACATCTCAGGAGTATGTTTCAGATCAACTTGAACTAGATTTTTGCTCTCGTGCTACTAATGAATTATTTTCATGCTCATGATTACCAGTTTGATTTGTGGAATGGCTGCAAAACCGATCCAAATTTAGTTTGCTATGTTCCTCATTAGTATATGTTATTTTATTCTTGAAGAAAGTTAATACAATTAAAAGTGAAAAATTTGAAAATAGATACAAAAGACTTAAGCATAAAATCATAAAGCATGGGAGAAATGCATAAAATTTTACATTTAAGCATAAAAGTTGGCAAGTCTAAAATTATGTTAAGGATGGGGGGGGGGGGGGGGGGGGGGGGGGGGAAAGAAAAGTGGATTTGAGAAACAATGAGATTTTAAAATCTTAAAAATATCTCATAATACCGAAAAGAAATAAAAATCCAAATTGTAATACCTATTCTACCAATAAAATAAACTACCGAACACAGGCTGCTGTTAAAGATGTAAACTTTCATTAATGTAACGTTTCAAGAGGCATAAAAGGTCCCTTTTTTTTACACTGTAGTTAAAAATGTTGTCCAACTCCCCACTTTTTTTTTTTTTTTTTTTTTTTTCCCTAAAATTAAATTCTCTGGTGTATCATGAAAATAATTTTTTTTAATTAAAAAAAATTCTTTTTTAAAAAAATAATTCCCAGTCAGTGGCCACCCTATTATGATTCAAGTCATAGGCGGCTTGTGCACCCAAAAAGTGTGGGTGTGTGTGGGGGGGGGGTTCCAGAAAAGATGCATAGTGGCTAAAGCTGATTTTTTTTTTTTTTTTTTTTTTTAATTGAGATACATTACTGGATTTTACATCATTATTGATTAAATGACCTTCAGAGGTGAAGCAAGCTCATACTTCTCGTACTCCTTTTCTTTTCTCGGTTTGTGTACTGGATTTCCCTCCATCATTTTTCTATGTATCGTTACTTTTGAATATTAAAAAGTGAGAGGGCAGTTGTCCTCCAAACGAGCCGCCTATGTTTCAAGTCAAATGCAGCAAACAAATACTTAAAATGTGTTTCATGTAGATCTTTTGGACCCAGGAGCAGAATTATACCCAGTGTTCTGCAGGCATTTTGTACAAATCTGGCAGATCAAGGTAAAATGCAAAATAGATATGAAAAGTTAAGAGAGATGAGATAGCATAAAGGGCACTTTGCTTTAATTGTTTTGAAGAACTCATAGTTTTTATTTTTTCTTTCTTTTAAAAGATGAAATATTCTGAAAAGACTGATTGTTCTGCAACTACATCACACTTTTCAGCACTTTCTGCTTCTGGATTTTTGGAGATGAAGTTTTTAAAATAATTTATGTTTTTGCTGTGCCCCTCAATGAATGATAACAATATGAAGCTATTTCAGTTACATGTTGCAGAAAAATATACACTTAACTAAAAGATTGAGCATTATTAACATAAGCTACTAAAACAGTTGATTGGTTGAGGATCATATGTTGAGTGAAAAATGACATCACATCCATATTATCCATTATGTAAATAACTAGGAGTTTACATACTGCAACTGGTCAGTTTTTTAAAAAATAATTTATACAGTGCGCACCGGTTATAACAGACCTGGGATATAACGTACTATCGGTTATAACGTACCTAAAAGCTAGGTTCCGATTGAAGTCCTATATTTATAATGTTATTTAACTTTGGCTAAAACGTAGTTAACAAAAGTACGTACTTTGGCTATAACATACTTTTTATACCACAGCCAAAAAGAAAGTAGGAAATTTCGGTTCTTTGAAGAACACTCATTGTCAGTTTTCAGATTCTCTAGCGAGATGAATTGTGTATGAATGAAGGGAGCGATCCTTTATCTTTTTCCCCCGGCTAGGTAGGGCTAAGAAGAAGACCCTGCTTTTTTTCTTAGTCATTCATCAATTCAAGTGCCTTCTGAAAAGCCATATCTATAATGATTCTGATGACAGTGAAGAAGAAACAGAGGAGCCTATACCAAGCATATCCGACACATTCAATGATGCAAAAACATGATCACGATTTTTTTGAATGCCCGCAATGATGATGCAGTGACTCTACAAAAGTCTATTTTTAAAGTAGCATCTGCTCATTTAAAACAAAACAAAATGACAGATTATTTATCTGAGTAAAATTGTAATAAAGAATTTTCTGTCTTTTATTTAACTTAAATTTTAAAAAATCAGACTTTTTTTAAAACGCTTATTACAGTGAAATGATGAGCCCACTTTCCTTTTTTGCGTAATATTGAATCATACTAGCGGTATTGCTTATAACGTACTTCAGCTATAACATACTACTTTTTTAGGTCCCGCACAAGTACATTATAACCAGTATCTACTGTATATATAAAATTCTGATATAGACAACACATAACTTCCTTGCACGTCTATTAAATTAAAAATATTTTCGGTGCACTTCATCCAAACTTATTTTGATTGAAAGAGATAAAATATCAGTAATAGTAAGGTTTAGCTATTTCTAGCCAAATATTTCGATATCGCCAAGCTGAGTTCAATTTGAAAGATTTCCTTATGACACTTTATTTGGCGATATTTCACCAAATGCCAACAAGCCTGAGAAAGTTTGCGAGATTTTGGGGATAGCCAAAGTAGTCATTGACCACAGACTTTCAATGAATTGAATGCATCCATACACCTTAGGGTATTTTAAGTAATTTGGTTGACCCTGTAGATAAATTACCCAGTCGATTGCGGTCAAAAAAGGATATTGAAAACAGTTAGATATTACAATAGTTCTAAAAACAAAAGTTCAAAATTCTACCGGTTAAAGTTTTAGAGTTATACAAAGTACATAATAATTTTTGACGCCAAATTTGGCGATATTCCGGCGAAACTCGTCAATGTCAACGACAGATGGCGAGATTTTAAGCATGGACCAAACAATGACAGATTATTGCCAAATTTGGCGATATTTCGCCAAAACTCCCCAAGAACGATGACAAATGGCGATACTTTGGGCATGCACAAAATGACTGACTATCGCCAAATTTGGCGATATTTCGGCAAAACTCGCCAAGGTCGACGACAGACGTCGAGATTTTGGGCATGGACCAAACAATGACTCTCTACAGTTGTATCATATTGAAGATGTCCATAGACATTAAAGTACTGAAATTCCTTTCGGTGGTCCTGTAAATAAACTCTCCAGTAGATTGGAACCAAAAATCAAGATGCACAACTAGATGTTACAACAATCTTATATATGAAATTTCATAATAGTTTTTGAGATTGGAGAGTTAAATACGCACACACGTACACCAAAAGTCGCCAAGCTTGGCGACTTTTGGCTTAGTTCTTCAGGGAGACTCGTGACCATGGTCGGACCATTACCTAACTTATGTGGTAGGACAGTATTGTGCTTGAAATGGATGCATGCCCATAAAATTGCCATTGACCGTAATGTATTATCTTTTGAGTGTTCCTGTAGCAGAACTATAAATGATAAAGACACTTTTTTAATGGAGAAATTCATTTTGTAACTCTTAACAGCATATATCACATCTGAGTCGTTTGAAATAGCCCAATATCCCTAAAATATGCTTTAATGAATTTTGGCCCATAGAGCGTAATGTATTTAGAATTTCTTGGGTGGCCCTGTAGATAAACTATAAAGTCGAATGGAACCGAAAGAGGAGCTGCACAAGTAGATGTTACAACAGTCCTAAATATAAAGATTCAACATTCTACGACCAATAGTTTTTGAGATATGCGAGTTTCATGAATTTCGGCCCATAGAGCGTAATGTATTTCGAATCTTTTGAGCGGTCCTGTAGATAAACTATCCAGTCGAATGAAACCGAAAGGGGAGGTGCATAACTAGATGTTACAGCAATCCTAAATATAAAGATTCAACATTCTACGACCAATAGTTTTTGAGATATGCGAGTTTAATGAATTTTGCTCCATAGAGCGTAATGTATTTCGAATCTTTTGGGAGGTCCTGTAGATAAACTATCCAGTCAAAAGGGGAGGTGCACAACTAGATCATAGAAACAATCCTAAATATCAAATCTCAACATTCCACGACCAATAGTTTTTGAGATATGCGAGTTATCTACGTACGTACGTACAGACGGCATAGAAAAACTGGCCACAATAGACTCGCCGCTGGTGAAAATGAGTTGCAGACGCGTTGATAGGATCGTGCATGCTAGCTTACGATGAGATGCATCGAAAAAATTCTTAAAATTAAATTTAGAGGTAGTCAAAATCGGTTTTTGCGTCGAAATTTGGTTCCCGAAATTTTTCGGGATCACATTACTTCTTTATACTACGTACAAAGAAGTGAAAATGAATGCATGTGGGTGCGTATGACGTTGAAAAATTCAGAAACCGTTGGACCGATCACCATGAAATTTGGTGCACTTTAGTGTTTTGTCACGGAGAAGGTTTTTATGATTTCCATTCTCCTCTAGCTCGCCGCTGCGTGGTGCTGCAGAACGTCAGATTCTATTCAATCGCTTGCTATGAAAATGCCGTTTCACTTACTTTGACGAAAATTGGTACGTTTAGATATTTGAACACGGAGAATATTTTTACACCATACATTTTGCTATAACTTGCCGCTAGATGGCGCTGCAGAGTGTCGAATTCTATTCCGTTCGACCGCTTGCTATGAAAATACCGTTCAACTGATTTTGATGAAAATTGGTACACACAGATATTTGAAGACGTAGAATATTTTTACATTATCCATTTTGCTGTAACTTGCCGCTAGATGGTGCTGAAGAATGTCGATTTCTATTCCGTTCGACCGCTTGCTATGAAAATACCATTCAACCGATTTTGATGAAAATTGGTACACACGGATATTTGAAGACGTAGAATATTTTTACACTATCCATTTTGCTGTAACTTGCCGCTAGATGGTGCTGCAGAACGTCGAATTCTATTTTGTTTAAGCGCTGCTGTGAAAATACCGTTCAACCGATTTTGATGACAATTGGTACACATGGATATATGAACATGGAGAATAATTTTACGCTATCCGTTTGGCTATAACTTGCCACAAGATGGCGCTGCAGCACATCAACTTCTATACCGTTTGACCAATCGCCATAAAAAATTTTATACTTACACATTTGAGCACGCAGAATATATTCTAACTATTCATTTAGCTCTTACGCACTACTAGATGGCACTGCAGCGCATTATTACTTTAACTCGCCGTTAGATGGCAATGCAGCGTATCAACGTCTTGACCGAACAATTGATATACATAGATACATACACGCAGAATATTTTCGTGTTATCCATTTTGCTTTAAATAGATACTTCATTGCGCTGTCGCACATAATCGCTTAACTCGCCAATAGATTGCGCAGCAGCATAAAAAGACTGTTTAACTGATCGCATGAAAACGTGTATTGTTAGATATTAAAACACGGAGAATACTTTGGCGTTATCCATTTTGCTATAACTTGCCACTAGATGTCACTTCAAACCAGTAACTTCAGGACTGTTCAACTGATCGCCATGGAAATTCGTAAACATAGATGTTTGAACGAAAAGAATATTTTCGCGGCATCCGTTTAGCTATAACTCGCCTTCTGTACCGTTCAACCGTTTGCTATGAAAATACCGTTCAGACTGATTTATGAAAATTGGTACACACAGATATTTGAGCACGGAGAATACTTTTACGCTATTGATTTTGCTATGACTTGCCTCTAGATGCCGATGCAGCGCACCAACTTCAAAGCCGTTTGACAAATCACCTTCAAAATTGGTATACATACACATTTGAGCAGAGAGAATATTTTTTAGTATTCATTTGGCTGTACTCATCACTTGATGGCACTGCAGCCAGGCTGTGATTTCCGCGAGGGCATTCGGGGGAAGCTCCCAGGCCGCCAATAAAAAGAGGCCTCCCCAAATTGTTCTTTAAGTTTAAAACTTTGCAAATTTTGTAAAAAATTTCGAAAGAGGCTCCCCAAATTAAGTTCTTGCCCAGGGCCCCCAACTCGCCAAATCTGGCCCTGTGTGCAACACTTTATTATTTTAACTCGGCACTAGATAGCACTTCAGCAATCAACTTCTTGATCGTTCAACTAACCGCATTGAAAATTGGTATACATACATATTTGAACACGGAAAATATTTTTGCGTTATTCATTTTTCTTAACTTGCCCTTTGATGGCGCTTTAGCGTATTATTACTTTTAATTTGCCACTAGATGGCGATGCAGCGTATCTTGACCGTTAAACTGTTTCTATGAAAATTGGTACACATAGATATTTGAACATGAAAATATTTTGATGCTATCCATTTTGCAAAAACTTCGACAGTTGATGGCGCTGCGGCGAATCATCTTCTTCACCGTTCAAATGATCGCCATGAAATTCTTTATGCATAATTATTGAACACAGATAATATTTATGCGATATCAATTTTGCTATATCTATTTATTATGATAAACAGTAATTACAACAAACCATAATATAAAAAAAGAATCCATTCATTTCCGTGCAAAGAACAGGACATTCAGCTAGTGATAATAAAAAGAGATCTAGCAAAATAATTAAGCTACCGTTGTTTTTCTCGTTCCATTCGTAACCTTTCTTTCTCAGCTTGTTCTTTTTGGTGCCGCCTTAATTCTTGTTGTTCATATAGTTGCCTTTGCTGTAGAAAAGAGGAAACAAAAAATGCTTATTTATGCTCAAACAATAAACAGCTTGCTATCTCTAGATTAAAAAAAAACATGCCCATAGATAGTTATACTGCCAATAAATATAAAAAGATAATCATGTTTCTCAGTATTTTTTGGTTTTCAATTGCAATGACATTCGAAATAAAATTAAATAAATAAATAAAATATACAGTAATGCACCGTTTATATGTCTTTCAAGGGACCGATCTAAAATGATGTATAACTGAAACATTGCTAAACACATTGGAGGGCCAGAAGGTTTCAGAGGGGCAGAATTTCTCCCATAAAGACTGTATCATTATCATTTAATTAACAAAAATAAAAATTTCAGGGTGGGGTTGGGGTCCCAGACTCCCTGGGATCCCCCCCCCCTTTAAATACGTCCTTGACTTTAACTCAAGTTATAATAAGTAATGTAACTCTAAATTCATTTACCACCAAGTCGATTCAAAAATCAAATTTTCAACAACAAAAAAAAATTATCTTCACTAAAGAAGTGAATACTGGGTAATAAATCAATTTTCATTTAAGTGAAGAAAAATTCAAATTTTTACTACTAAAGTGCCAGCTTCTGACTGTTAATTACTAAATAAGGGTAATTATTAATAAATTATTTTACAGAAATAGAGCAAGAACCCTCTAAGTCCGAGATAAGTGACAAGTGTTTTTTTTTTTCTTTTTCTTTTAAACAACTTCAAATTTTGAAGCAGCTTGGATATTTGCCAACGATAGCAACTTTTCAATCTCTGGTGATTCCTTGACAATTCACACATGTGTATAATCAATAACCATTTTCCAATATGATTGCCTATTAAAACAGTTCTCAATATAGTATTATACATAATCCTTTGCAGATTAGCATAATTAGATTGAAATATTTCAAGTCACCATGGTGGCAAATATTCAAGCTGTAACCAATAGTTTCACATTATGAAAAATTACCCCCATTGTAAAGTAGTAGGGTTTTGCGATTTGGTACAAAACTTAGCAGTAAATCCTAAAAGTGGACAATCCTGGCAACTTTTAACACATCACTGCTACTGACAATCTTTTTAAGCAATAGTTTAAAAACATTTTTCCTCAATTTTCAGAATAATATCATCAGAATGTAATCAAATTAAAAAAGGGGCCACCCTAAGACTAACCTTTTTAGAATTAAAAAAAAAAAAAAAAAAAAAAAAAAAAAAAAAAAAAATCATTAAAACCAATCAACATGGTAAAAAATAATTGTCATAAATACACCCCCCCCCCAAAAAAAAAAAAAACATGCACTGAACATAGTATGCGAATATTACTACTTCAGTTGAAAATAAGCATCTTTAAGCACATTTTGAAGGAAAAAATAAGCAGCTACATGCTTAAGCACTTTTATGCATATCTTTAAAATAATTTAATTTATACTTCTGTTCTGAATCTAGGTCAGAAGCTCCTGTTAAAAGTTTTTTGACATACAGGCAGCTTTACCTTTCACTCTTTAGGCTTCATTGAAATTTCATTGGGTCTCCAGCTCAATGTTTCACAGCATGCAAAATAATGCTTCAGCATTGCATTCGAAATCACTTTTAGAAGCAGGATAAGTGTAGTTTTGAAGTAGAAAAACAAAGTTTGGGGGGGGGGGGGGGAGAGTAAAAGACAGTTTTGCAGTAGCACAAAGACAAATTGAGAAAAAGCTTATGCAGGGAAATATTAAATACTACAATGACTTTGCTATAAGCACTCACAGACCTAGATAAAAAGGAGAACTGCAAGCAAACCATAAAAATTTCTTTAAATTTTTCTAAAAACACTGTGTGCTTATTAAAATTTTAAAAGGTGATATACAGAGGATTACTACATAATTTTTACAGGAATACCTATTCCCGCCATGCGAAATATATTTTGGCTGCTTCTACACAGATATCTTCAGTCGTTGCACGCTACCTCGCTAGCACCAGTATAAGATTAAGAAAGCACTGTGTGCTTTCTGAATCTTATACTGCGGCTAGTAGAAAACCACATCATTTTAAAGTAAAATAAGTTTAAAGCGTTACAATATATTTCTATCCATTATTACTACTTTTAAATTAAAGTTTATATTGATATTTATCCATCATTTTATAAAATCAAAACATAATACACATGATTTATTATCAAAATCTATCCAAAGTATTACAAAATTCCATCACTTTGAGTAACTATAGTCTGTTCGCCGAGTCGAGAGAACGAAACTAAATAATGACACATGTAAACTGGCGAAGAGTAAGCACCTGGCATTTTGCCAAAGCGCCAAACACAGTATGAATTTCTGCTTTCTTCCATTTATGCTGTTAGGCGCATTTAACCTTTCTTAACTCCAAACTAGAGATTGGTGAAAAAATATGTAATTCTTTGGTAACCCGTTTGTTTACTTTCGTTCTCTCGTTTCCGTGAACGACTATAGCTATTACATTATGTCGTTTTAGTTCTTCAACTGTCCTCACATGATGTGCAAAACTAAACTTGTATACATTTTAAAATGGTGGGGGGGAAACACACACACACAATATAAATAAATAAATTAATTAAAAAAACATACTTTGTCCATTTTCTCTTTAGCTTGTTTTTTAAACTGTTGAAAGCTATCCATAGCTGTTGATTTAAGATGTGTAGATGTGTTACTTGTGCTTGGACTGTTAGCAGCTGATTGTGCAAGACTAGACCACGAACCATAATTCTTTAATTTAGATTCAGCTTGCTGTAAAGGAAAAGTAGAAATGAGTTAAAACATATACAGGGTGTACCCAAAAGATGGCAACAGGCTTTATTTCTTTATCTGTTAGAGATAAAGTGAGCAGTGTCAAGGGTTTCTACAGATTTCACAGCTTTTGCTTCCCTCACTGTTTCCTGACATCTATCACGCTCTTTCCTGACTTTATCTAGCGTGCTTTCCCGAATTTTCTGTTTCTATTTTTAACATTACATCCCTTAATTAATAATTTTTTATATATTTTGCCCCCTTTTTTACAAATATTAATAATAAAATTAATAAATACAAGAATGTTATTTGACATCCCTGGATTCTAACAAAAACCATGTTTGATAATAATTTAGGATAAAACTAAGCATATTTCAACTGCACAAGATATGCTCATAAAGAACAATTTTAAAATTATTTATAAGGTTGAAGGAGAAAATGAAAATAAAACAATTTCTATACTTAGGTTCAAACAGCAAATACACTCTATAACAAATAAATCGACGCACCAAGAAGGAGGTGTCCGATTGAGACGAAAATTGGTGGATAGGAAGACAATGTACAGAATAGTAAATGATTAAAATTTCAGAACAATTGAATAATTTATTTCAGAGTTACAGTAACAAGTTCAATAAGGTGTTGACCCGCCGCTAGCCTGGATACAAGCTGCCACACGGCATGGCATAGACCGATAAAGCTTCCGGATGGTCTCCTGCGGTATTTCCTGCCAAATTCGCTCCAATTGTCGAATGAGGTCATCAACAGTCCGTGCCAGACGGTGCAATCGCCGTCCCATCATATCCCAGACATGCTCGATGGGAGA
Source organism: Cheiracanthium punctorium (assembly GCA_038373885.1). Lineage (NCBI taxonomy): Eukaryota > Metazoa > Arthropoda > Arachnida > Araneae > Cheiracanthiidae > Cheiracanthium > Cheiracanthium punctorium. The sequence continues at coordinate 50,815 of JAWZYV010011601.1, forward strand.
GAGATCTGGCGATCTGGCAGGCCAAGGAAGAGTTTGACAAGCTTGCAGACAGTTTAGAGCAACACGAGCCGTATGTGGTCTGGCATTGTCCTGCTGAAAAACCAGCCCAGGGCACTGCAAAAGGAACGGTAGCAAAACAGGTCTTAGGATGTCGTCCACGTACCGCTGTGCAGTAAGTGTACCTCTAATGACGACCAAAGGGGTCCGGCTGTCAAAGGAAATGGCACCCCAGACCATAATGCCTTGTTGAGGGCCGGTGTGGCGTGCAATAGTGAAAGCAGGATCCCCCCTCTGTCCTGTGTGTCTCCAAACACGTCTTCAATGATCGTCAGGACACAGTTGGAAGCGGGATTCGTCGCTAAAGACTATACGTCCCCAGTCGGCATCATTCCAACCTGATCGAGCCTTGCACCACTGTAATCTGGCTCGGCAGTGTGCAGGCGTGAGTGGCAGGTGGAGTAACGGTCTGCACGAGCGTAGATTTCGCTCTCTCAACCGTCTGTGAATGGTCATGATGGACACTGGTGTTTGGGTTGAACATCTGATGGTTGATAGAGATGAAGAAGGCGCTGTGACAGCTGATCGGACCATCACTCTGTCCTCACGATCTGTTGTAGCCCTAGGTCCACCGCTACCATCCTGACGATGCACTCTGCCATTTTCCACCCATCCTTGCCAGCATCTTCGAATCGTCGCATCGCTTCGACACAAATGACGAGCGATTCTCCAATTAGTCCAACCGGCCTCTTTCAATCCAATGATACGACCTCTGTCAAACTCTGACAGTTGCTCGTAATGAGCACAAATCCTGCAGCGAGGCATTTTTAAAGTTGTTGAAAGGTCATCTGAATCGCAATCAAACCGAAAGTTTTAACAGCCATTGAAGAACTGCTCCTTATATACGTCTGCTGGATGCGTAGTTCCGATGCGCTAGAGATCAAACTATTCATTCATCGGACACCAAATTTGAATCATTTGCATATCTGTTCAAAACATTCATGCATACGAAATTTCAAAGCAATCGGATGATTGTTTCTTGGTGCGTCGATTTTTTTGTTATAGAGTGTATTTTCTTGATTTTACCGCAAAATTCAATTTTTCTTGCATTTCCCTGACCTTTCTTCAATTTCTTCTATTTCCCTGACTTTTTTCCCAAATCCCTGACTTTCCCTGATATTCCTTGACTTTCCAGGTTTGTAGAAACCCTAGCTAAGAAAAAATTCCCTCATTAATTCAAAAAATGTTGCACTTTTTAAATATGTATACAACCCCCATACAAAACAATTCCCAATTAGTAAAATGTGAGCCATACACTAATGAGGTGACATACAAAATTTGAGAATCATACTTTAAAAAGTGTCTGATACATGAAGATATATATAACGCTGACTTAAACCGCTTTTCAATGGCCCACGAAGGAAAAAAATCATGTGGAATGATTGCATTTCAGGGGTCATACAGAAATTACAAAAGAAAATTTTTCCCCCCACTCTAGCAATAAACATTTATATTCAAAATCATGTATAGTCCACGATCACATTCTTTTAAAGATATTTCTGCGACGTGTGATGAAAGGCTCAAATTTGGTACATGGGTTGTATACAAATGAAAAATGTTTAGCTTTCTGAAAATTAACAAGAGGAGTTTTTCTTAACGGAGTCTTATTTCTGACCTTATTTTGAACATTTTTTCAATTTACACTGCCCGCTTAGATAAAGAATTGAAGCTTGTTACCATCTTTTTGGACATCCTGTATAATTATTTACATTAATAATATAAACTCAGACTACTCAGAGAATTTAGAGCTTAACAAACAAAATTCACAAATAATTTAAACTGATGGTACTTTTTTAAAAACCTAAATCATAATGATAAACACAAATAAAAACTCTCATTTCTCATTTACAAATTATATATGTGCAATTTTTTGTAATGGGATGGTATTAAATAATTTTTTCCAACTGGATGTATACTGCTAAAGTCAATTGTATAAGAAGTGTTACACTGATCAAACAGTTTGAAACACCCAGTATACCAACAAACATATTAAAAAGTTAAAAGTACTTTTAAATAATTTAATAGTACTTTTGGTGGCCATCTCCACCAAACATCACCACCATCTTTAGTTTTTCGGTTGTGCACTGATCTACTTTCTTCTAGAATCACTTTCCATCCTGGGTCTATTAGAGCATTTTTTCAATGAACAAACATATTTTAATACATACATATTTGAAGGGAACAATATTAATTTAAATTAGGCAAGTTGGAATGTTTAGGATGATTAATTTACCAACGAGGCAAAATATTCCAGAGCTGGATCAATCAGCCTAAACACTGCAACTTGCCTACTTTACTTAAAAGGTTGATAAAATCATTTTCTAAAATTTGAGAGTAAGATTTAAAAAAAAAAAAAAAAAAACTTGCCTCCCGTTATTTGAGCATTCATTCATTGCAGAACGAAAGTGTATAATGCTGGCCATTTAAAAAATTCAATGGTTATTAATATTGGTCTATTTTATCAAATACCTTTTTAGCTGTTGGTGTAGATGATACTGGAGATGGTTTTTGCTCCATTTTTTTCTCCCCATTAGTAACTGAAGATGTAATTGCAGGAGCTTGATTTCCAACAGTGTAATTCGGCAGACCTAAAATATATCACATTAATACTTAAACTAAAAATTAAAAAAAAACCTATTTTAATGTCTTATTTTTGATCATTTGCTGAATGTGTCAGTTCTAATTTTAGGGGGATTATGATAATGCGATTATTTACATTTTTAATAATGTGACTAGTGAAGTAAATACCAAATTTTTTCACTTCCAGACTATAACGTAGTGCAGATCATGTCAATTAAAAAAAAATTTGCATATTAGGAATGTAACGAATAGTGATTTTGCTAGATACCGGATATCTGAAGATCCTTTAGTTGCCGGATATGGATATACATCACTAAACATGTATTTAGTTATCAAGGGTGTTTTTTCATTCTTTTTTAATACTAGGGGCCAAGGCCCCCAGACTCGCTATGCTCGCTTTTCGTATGAGGCATTCGGCCCCTAATCAGGCTTATTCGTAAAAAAGACATAATTTCAACAGACAAAACCCAAAGATTGGATCAGATAGAATGTTACTGAGCTACCTGAGCTACGCATTGCTTGGTTCTTGCATGTTCATTGGTACATAAAAATTTAAACTTCACACTACAGTAGACCCAGAAACGGCCCGAGGGACGTGCGGGGCCCCAGGCGAAGCGCAAGAGCGGGGCCTCTAAAAGCGCGGGGCCTTAGGCGATCGCCTACATTCGCACCCCCCTTGGGCCGGCCCTGGTAGACCCCCTCCCCCTCATAACACTGAAGATATTTTGTTATGGGAATCCGTGTTGTACGGGTCCTGAGCTATACTACACCTGGAGTGCGGACTCCGCTTGTAATCGCTGGAAAAATTATTTGCATTCTTCAGAAACACAATGATTTTCAATGTTGCCATTCAAAAGTTATATTAATTAGGAGCTAAAGCATAATAAAATCAGAACATCTGTTTCAGCTGTATTTTTAATAATGTAAAACCTATTGGACACCCTTCGAATTTGCCACCCATTGCGATTTTTCATTATTTGGCGACTTGCGTACATGTAAAGTTAATAAAAGCTACGGAACAGATAGGATAGCTTGCCACCAATGGCGACTTTTCATTATTTGGTGATTTACACATGCTCACAACCTATAATTACTGTTCATGTAAGGTTACTGGAAAACCGCTATCCATATTTTCATTTACAGAATCGTTTGCAGATTGGCATACTTAGCACCACGAATTATACCATCTCGTCGCACTAGCAAATATCTGAAGTGTACTGTAACTGCTATAATGGCATAGTTAACGCCGCCAAATATTTCTACTGGTAGCAAATAATCCAGATGGACGAGAACTGGCTTTAAAATAATCTGCATTTTAATTATTTTTCATTTTCAAGATATTAGTTATTCTGTTTTGGAAAAACGAATAATCGTAATTCTAAACTCCTGTTGTCTAAGCGAACTTACTATTTGAAAATTGTCAACTTTGTGTAACACATTTTGAGTTACTTATTTCATATAGTTTTTATTTTTTGTTGTTGTTGTTGCTAATGCCCTCTGGCAACCGCATTGCGGTGACAGATCCCCCTATATAGGCAGGCGATGGGCTGAAGGAGCAGCTTCCATTTCAATGAGCCCCAGTGGGAGGAAGTCCGTCTTAGCTCGGGGTCCCGTAATATTGAACCAATTCCAGAGGAGGGACCAACCCCCTGAAATCGGCACCACCAGAGGTATCGTTTAACAACTTGGAGGACTTTGGAGCCACGACGGATTTTACGTGCACCAGCTCCCATTAGCGTACACGGTTCCACAGTGGACGGGCGGAGAGGGGGAAGTCCCTCCCAAGCACTGGCCAAGCCGGAGACTGCTTCACTTGCCGTGTTCTTATGGGCACGGAGTTTAGCGCCCAGACCACTGCGAGACATATAGTTTTTATTTTGGCGTAAAATGGGCGTAATTCTAACTCCTGGTTGTAAATTTCACATGATTCTAGATACTTGGAAACGCTTTGTTGCAAAGGAATGAATGATTTTATGCCAAATCTGGCAACCATTCGGTTTATTTTTTCAGTTTTTTATTAATATCTTCTAAAATAATTCGATTTTCGAAATTTAAATCAGCTTAGCAGGTTCCTCGGAATTTTTCGAATCTGTGGGCACCTTAGTCGAAACTCAAATTCCCACGGTTTAGGAGTAGATACACTGACAAGCTTTTGACAGCGGCGGCGACAGCGGCTTTTACTTTTTTTTAGAATAGAGAGATAATGACATCAGAAGAATAAATTGCAAACACATTTCACACATCATTAAAGTATTTTTTAATAATTGACTTATAATTTACAAAATCTAAATATCTTTAAATATATGTACATAAAAAAAATGCTACTTAAAATGTAGAAAATTAAAATATTCTTTTTAAGTGTGCACTACTGGCAGAAGCAAATAAATTTTAAACATGACACATTTATTAATGTATCTATAATCGCAGATTATTTTCCCAAAGAAATGCATACTTTACTTTTTTTAATTTATTTAAGATATCCATTTTGATTAAGATACTTATGATAGATGAGTTAATTTTTTCCAAACATAGTTTTAATGCCTTTTTTCTGTTTTAATAATTTAATATTAATTTACATTAAGCCATTTTTAGTTTTATTCTAAGTTAAATTACTTTTAGAGATTGATACATAAAATCTCTTTTAAATATTTAAAATGAAATTATGCCTTCTTTTGTAGTTTTATACAGGTATGAAACAGAATTTTTCAGGTTATGCATTAAATTTCTTTAACCGAAAATAATATATATATATATATATATATTATATATATTAAAACTACCACTTAAAAATCAAAAATAAATCTGTTTAATTGTTTGGCTTCTAAAATAAATATATGAGCATTTTTTCACAGTTCACAAATTTACAAGCACACACACACAAAAAAAGAGATTAGTCAAAGTACTTTATGTATGGAGTGCTAATCATACACAATACTGTAGTAGTAACTAAAACAACTATTTTAACTATAGTGAAATATCATGTTATAATTTTCATTAATAAATATTTCACAAACACATTTTAATGCATATATTTTAAGTAGAGACTTAACTTTAAAAATCAATTAAACTTGCAGAAAATCACGAATTTAAATAACTAAATTCAATAAAAAAATATGCCGAATAATGGTTAATTTTTAATCATTAGGTATTAAAGACTTCAATAAAGAAATGCTCAGTAAAAGTTTGCCATTTAGAAAAAGGATGAATGTGAAAATTTCTCCCTGCCCCTGTAAATAAATTTTGAAGTCAGAATAATCAGTTTCTCCTTAATTACTGGATGTCTGGAGCAAATTAAAAATATCGGAGAAACTCCATGGGGAGAGAGTGTAAAATTACATTATTTCTGTGATTGCCATGAGAAAAATCGCATATACTGAATGCACATATTTTTCAAATGATACTCTGCACAATATTTATAATTAAACTTCCCTTGTAAACAGCAGTCTATAGATGAAAAGGATGAGAAGATCGTCTCCCAATTTGCACATGGACACTACATGAGATGGGCTTAAGTTTTTTAGTTAAAAAAATGTCCGGAAAGCAGCACTTTGCAGCATGAAATCAACTCTAAATATTAGCCTTATATATAATGCAATATAATATAAATGTGCTCAAAAACTGCAGAACAAATGTTGAAATTGTGTGTTTATTTTAAATGATCCATTTCCAGTGTTAAATTTGCTGTTTTTTCAATAAAAAAATATCTCTTTCCATTTTATGTATTACTTTATCAAGAATGTTCAAATATAATTTTCCCTCCTGTGCCATGCGTATAATAGATAGAACTTTAGTAGTACATGGCCGGATATCCAGCAGAGAAGTCGGATATCTTGTAGTTATGATTCGGATATCCGACGGTATTTTAGATATATAAAAATCAGCTGGATAGGCCAGATACCGGATATCTGTTGCTTCCCTAATGCATATATTTCACATATAATCATGTCTGTAATTGATTCAAATTGATCACAGTTATTAAAGTGTGTTTTTAACAATATTGTTAAATTACTTTAGTATATAAGGAATTAGCGTCCAAAAACAACGTATAACAGCACCAATTCCGAATTAAAATAGCAGACCAGTTTTGGCAAGTATGACATGCTGTCACCAGTGCTAGAATTGGAATGGCAAAAATTTGCTCTGCTTACATAGAAAAGGGGGGGGGATTCAGGAGACTGTTTAGGAGGAACAACAGAAAAGCAGGGATTCAGAAGAGGATTTTATGAAAGCCAATAAAAAGCAGGAAATGAAGGTAACTGAGAACAGAGGGATTTTCAACATTCGGAAAGAGAGGGAACAGCAAAAGCAACATTAACAAGACTGTTTTTGTGGACATTGAAAGTTTCAAGAGAATCTAATTCATTGGAGGGGTTTGCAAATGAGTTTAGCTGAATTAAAATCGAAAGTATGGTTGGCATCTGAACAATATTTAGCGATGGCAGATTTGTTGGCTTCAGGCTTTTTAACTACAGGGCTCCCACCAAATTTTCTATCAAAAAAAGGAGAAAAAGGGACCATCCCTTTAAGAAAAAGGGACCATCTGTAAGAAAAAGGGACCAAAAAGGAACTATTTAATAAACGGTCATTTTTAAAGGAATAAAAAATTTCCTCTGAAATACAACCTCAATTTTACATCTCCTACTTCTTATGTCCTTTACACTGAAGTAAACACAATGAAAATATTCTCACATGAATAATATAAAACTTCACTAAACCACTTTTAAGTTTTCATACATTATTTTTGAATTGAATATTTTGAAAGATACAAAATTGAGAGTTCCACTGCATATTTTATTCAGTTCCCTAATTGTTTGTTCACCAAGAAATAAAATTGAAAGATTTCATTAATCAAGTGTGTAACATTCTTCTGGAAATGATTACTAACACACATAATTAGATGAAATCCTGGCTCTTATAGAAACTAAACAAAGCTAAAACTACATTCTTGTAGACTCATACAAAACTCAAACACAATTTGCTGAATATGCAGAATAAAAAAAAAAAAAAAACCTTCCGCTTTGCACAGGCCTTATTATTAAAGGTCAAAATTAATGGTCACCACTCGCGGACTGTATTTTTGAAAGTGGAGACTGCAAATTTATGTACCAGTCGCCTCAGTTTATTTCCCCACTCTCTTTCCTTTTTTTACACAAAGTTTATATTAATTGAAAGTAAAACAGAAACGGGCATTAAAACAGATGTTGTAAACAGGAGTCAACTAAACTCCAAGATCGATGTCGGCATGGCAGGGAGGGGGAGAGCTGGATCATTGATAAAGGGTATTAGTACCACTTGACCAATTAGCAAAAGTAATCATCTGTTATGGAAATTTTCAAACGAGGATTACGACAATGCGTAAGATTGCGGTTTGAAGCAGACACCTGCACTTGTTTGTTTTTGCAAGGGCTCTCTTTCTCAGAACAAAAATCCGAAGAGTGGCGAGCATTCATTTATAAATTCTTTTCTTGTGATCTATTAATACCAAAAAATAAAATAAAATAAATAAATATTTCAAGATTTATTCCGGCATAATAAGGCTTATGGCCAGCATAAAGTTGATGACAGCTGTTAGAGATGAATTCGGGCTCATTTTTTGAAGCCCGAGCCCGAGAACTTTTTATCCGAGCCCGCCCGATCCCGAGCAATATTATTTAAGTCGGAGCCCGAGCCCAAAATTTCAACTAAAGATTCAATTACTTCATTGATAGAATACAATAAATTTTGCTGTTTGTGCAAATTAACGACAAATGTTGTTGCAAACTCTCAATGCACTTTCTAATTCTTTATATCCATGTTTATCAAATAATGTCTGATCTCATGACTAACTAAGCCGCCTTTCTGAAATACCCAAAGAGTTTAACGCACCTTCTAAACACCGGTGCCGCTAATTTTTTTTATAAGTACTTTTATTTTCCTCATTAATAACTTTTTAAAATCTGTTTCAAGGAGTATTTTCAATAAATGAGAAATTTTTCACGAGCCCGAGCCCTAACGCAATTGGCAATTACAGAGCCCGAGCCCGGTTCGGGCTGAGCCCGTCTCATTTCGAACAGCTATCCGTCATGGAAAATTAACAATGTTCGTCATGAACAAAGACCAATGGAGTACGCAAATACAGACGCGGGGGATTTAAAAATAGGGATACTTTGTTCTCGCAAAAAGGCAATTTTGTGTACCATATAGAAAATATTCAGAACTGGTTTGGTGCAATCTGAAAAGCGTTAAAGTTTATTCCTAAGCGTTCATTTCTTATAGTCAGACACATACATTCAGATCAAAGGACGTCACGAAGTCGTGCAATTTAACTCGCAAAAAGGCGCTTTTCATTTCTAAATGAATCCGTAATTCCCTAATGGTTTGTAAATATCTTTAATAACTATAGATAATTTGAATTAGGAAGGCCAGATAATGATTATACTAAGCAATCATTAAAAACAAAAACTTGCAAGTGCGTAAAACAGCCAGTTATAAACTACAGAAGCTGCCATTATTTATACTGACAGTTTTCACCAAAAAGCTTCCAAAGCTTCCAAAAAGCACCAAAAGTCTAGAATTATGATTGTGAAATAATTATCAAATATAACACCCACATTGTAGGATAGGGGGTGAAGTTATTTTGAATCCCTTTCTTACCCCCAACTGAAAGTTATGTTAGTTTTTTGTTGCTATATTAGGTGAAAATAAACACCCCAAAGATGCCTCTTTTTGAGTTATGCGAACGAAAGAAAACAGATGAAATGAATAAGCGATGACTGTCACTCTCTGATTCTGATAAGCATTCAATTAGGAAAAAAGTAACTTATTTTTAAAAGGAAATTTTATCGGGTTTCATTTACGATAAATGTCTGATTGCATTGCTTGGAATTTTGTGAGTGAACAGTTATACATCGTTTTTAGTTAAGGGTCGTTTCAATCGATCATATTTTTGTTATGGTATCATTTTAATAGAAAGTGTTTTGTAAAGGGGCCCGTAAAACGATCGATAATCTTGACTGCGATGATCCATGTAACGGAAGGGGCAGGGGGAATGGCAAGTTTTCGAGTGAAAACTTGGACGTACCAGGGCAAAAGGGGTAAAAAGGGATGCCAATTGCTGAAAGGTTGTCGGGCGCCATGCTTTTTAAAGAGTCGTAGTAGGGGGGCACTACAAAGAAATACTTTTGACAAACGCAAGGTAGTACTTACATGTTAATTCAAGGAAGGCTAGATGTAGCGTGCACGGATCCGATATTGGTACCGGGACAAAGCCACATATTTCACCAATCACCGTCCTCAGATGAACGTTAGTGTGTTCTGGAAAAAAGTGTTGCCGGACTGGTTGCTACGTAGCAACCCGGTAAGCTCTAGACGTGCGCCGCTTCAAAGTGAAGATGAACTAAGGATAATGGTTTAATCAACAATGAAAAAACGGTCATTCTGCCGATTTCAGATCTCTTGGCCGACGCCGACGATACACAATTATTCTTTTTCATTAAAATTTAAAAAAAAAAAAAAAAGAAAAGAAAAAAGAACCATAATAGCCTAAAACGGAACTGGCACCAAAAAAACAGACTTTTAGGGAAAAAAGGGACCAAGTGGGAGCCCTGTAACTAGATCTTTGTGCTAAATTTAAATTTAAGGACATGTCTAGTTTGTCTGAAATAAGCTAAACCACACTGAGAATTGATTAAGTAAATAACCTATGGATTCTAAGGCTCAGTGGGGCCTTTGAGGCACAATAAGATTAATTTGTCTGAGGGCATGAAAATTACTTAAATTGAATTTATTGAGAATTTTAACCCCTTACTTGATTTGAGCTCAGGCAGGTAAAACGTTCCATTCTGGATTATCCCGGGTGTAACTCAAGTAGTAGGAATTTTTTTATTGTTCACATAATCTTTCCCGAATTATTTTATCTTGTTTTCAAACACTTTTATTTACTTTTCTGCCCACAGGATGGTAGCAATATACAGGATTTAGGAAATCTTATATGAGAATAGTGTTGGACTCAAGAAATGTATATATATCAAAATATGCATTTAAAAAATTGACATTTTTTGACCTTCCAACTTGAAAAAAATGAAACCGGCAAGGGGTTAAGGCAGTGAGGGAGATCAAGTGTTTTTAATAATGTGAAACTGGGCTGATATGACTTTACACAGATTCGTTAAATTTTTTTAGTACATGGGTAATTGCTGAGGAATCATAGCCTCTGTCATGTAAATGGTTTTGAGGTAGTTAATTTCAGAAAGCAAGGAATTATTGTCAGAACAGATGTTTAAAGCACAGTATATGAAATAGTAGAAGGCAGCCATTTTTTTGGGTAGGAGGAGGATGATAAGAGTGAGTGTGTGGTGGTAGGCAAATCGAAAGAGCTTTATGGCAAACAGAAGTGGAAAAAGTATTATTACTGAACTTAAAAAGAGTATTAAGGAAAGGAAGGGTATTGTTATTTTCAAATTCAGAGGTGAATTGTAGATTTTTGTCAAGTTAATTCATATTGAGAATGACATTAATATTGGACATCACAGTCAATAAGAATACAAGCTGAAACAAAATGTACACATATGTGCTGTGTACTGTGAACGAAGATGTATAGGTGGTTTGATGTGCAGTTTTAAACGGTGACGTAAAAATGCCGCCAATATCACTTGCAATGGACAATATCGATACGGAGCTATTTCAATCACATGTTGGTGGAAAATACAAATTTGAAATAATCAGATTGAAACATTGAGTGTCAACTGAAACTAAATTTGAAGTTCATTGGTTGGCGGTCATGTGTTGGCTGAAAAATGACGTCACACGGACACCGTCCATTTAAAAAAAATCAACTCTTCTCGTAATAGCATCTAACAAATATCGATTTGAGAGCTTATATGCCTCGTTAGAGATTCTATTTTATTTTATGAAAACTATAAAATTTAAGGAATATTACATTTTCACAAGGAAAAGGAAAAAGATCACTAAACGAGCTGGCATTAAAAAAAAAAAAAAAAAAAAAGCTATTTAAAAGTCATATTTTATACGTGTTCATACATTATAATCAGTGAGTGAAAAATCAATCATCCCCTGTTGGATCAAATCACCCTTACGGTTGGAATATTTTTTACAAATCTATATGGGATCAACTTCGGGGTATACCCTTTCCAATAAAAAAAGAATTATCAAAATCGGATTACTCTGTAAAAAGTTATGCATGACATACATTAAAAAAAATATACGCGTCGACTTGAGAACCTCCTCTGTTTTTTGTCGGTTAAAAAGTGTCATCAACATAATGGACTCAGAATGGGAAAGAAAATCTGTTAAAAAGGGGTGAATTCAAAATAGTGCATGTAGAATGCACCTGTTTTAACAGATTGTTTTAATGATTATTCTGTAATTTTTAATAATATGTAAACTAATGTTATTAAAATTCATACTGACTTTATTCATTTATTGTGAAAATAAGCTACGAGACTAGATTAGCGAGCATCATTAAACACCTTTTTCTACAACTTCGCCTTAATATTCATGCTAACAGGCAATGCTGAGGGTATTCAGCTAGTATTTTAAGGTTTATATCAATCACTTTAAAAAACCGCTAAATTTAATACAGTTCAAAACACTGTTATTAAAATCCAATATCAGGATAATTTTAACAATGGAATTTAGCGTTCCTCTTAAAAAATAAAAATAATAATAATAAATAAATGAATAATAAAGAAGGAACCATTACATACCAGGTTGTGCAGTTAATTCAGGTGCTTTGTTAGCACCATATGAATTAGAAGTTGAGTGGTCAAGCTCAGTATTACGTTCTCGTGGCTTAGACAACAATGGAGGTGGAGCAGGATCTAAAGGAGGAGTTGGAATTTGTGGAGTTCTTGCTCGCAGTTCAGCTGCAGGTGTTAATTTAGGGGGTGTGCTAGGAGAATTCGGTGATGGCTCGGAAGGAACAGGTTGTGTTTGACTTGGCACTGGAGCCTGTACTACAGGTGTAGTAACACTAGCTGTTGTCACAGGTGCAGGTCCTGGATATAAATGTTTCAATCATATGTTAATACATTTGCGGGGATGGTGTCATATATGAATTTAGAAAGCGTAACTTTTTGAAAATTAACAAGAGAAATATTTTCTTAACAGAGTCTTATTTTCAATCTTATTTTGAGCATTTTTTCAATTTATACTGCCCTCTTATCTCTAACAGATAAAGAATTAAAGCCCGCTACCACCTTTTTGGGACACCCTGTATAATAAGCCTAAGTAGCATTTGTCATTTTATAGAGAATCTAGGTATTATATACAATGCCTAGGGAAAGTATGTAATAATTCTCATATTTCATACTTTGACTAAAAATGTCAGGCATTGTATACAATGCCTAAGCATTCTATAGAATGCCAACATTTCATATTTTGCCAGTAACATATATACCGGGTGATTCAAAATAGAGGTTAAGGCGATTATTTTTTAAACCGTAAGGGATCGAAACATACTTCCATTTAGAAAAGTTCGTCAAATTAAGAGTAGCTTTCAGATATGGCATTTTTTTTTACTCGGGGTTGTATACATATTAAAATGCGAAATTTAATTTTTATACGGTCCCTCCTTTCCTACCCTTTATATTTAGAGGAATGTTGCCTAAGAAAATTAATAAGTCAAATTAATAAGGGGATGTCTCCAAAGTGAAAAAAATGTAATTACTTTTCAAATGACGTTAATGTACGTTAATGTTCACTCGATAGACACAATTGACCCCTCAAATCCTAATATAGCTAGAATTTTTCAGTAAGGCATGTTAGGCAGATTCTAGTGAAAGTTACCACACCATAGTAACCTATACCATTATTTTTTCATTCTCTTTTACACTTTAAAATTCCTTCTCTAGAAGCGGGATGTAATTAGTGGATGATCCCCCTAAAAACTAAATTATCGCTAATTTCAAAAAGCAGTACCGATCATTTTACGTAAAACTGCACCTGTCAATTCCTCACATTTGAACGCATTTTATCGTCAACTATGGGATTGTTATTTAACTTTTTTCAATTCATAGTTGGTCCCCCAAAGTAAAGGTTTTTTTCGCTTGAAAACCTACGCCAACACAGCAGGTAAAGTGGTGTAAGTCATCATTTTAAAAAATAATTTTGTTGCTAAATTTTCGCTTAGAGACACGGGATATGTTTTATTAATTTTCTTAGGCAAAGAGCAACATTCTTCTAAATATAAAGGGTAGGAAAGTAAGGACCGAATAAAAATTAAATATCGTATTTTAATATGTATACAGCCCCCAGTAAAAAAGATGCCATATCTGAAAGGTACTCTTAATTTGACGAACTTTTCTATTTGGAAGTATGTTTCGATCACTTACGGTTTCAAAAATAATCGCCTTAACATCTATTTTGAATCACCCGGTATATACACTGTCTACCAATAAGTATTTGGACACCTATGCAAATGACGATATCTGCAGTGCTGAGGTACGCTTCGGCCTCCGCCAGTATATATCGTGTAGGAAACAGCATCGGCATTAGTCGCATGCAAGATGCCGCGCAGTTCGGAGCTCTCTGATTTCGAGAAAGGTATAATTATCGGGTATCACAAATGTGGCCGATCCTTAAGGGACATATCTAGCGATCTGAAGTACCCAAAATCGACAGTGGCCTATGTGATTAAGAAGTGGAAGGTGAGCGGTGATTGTCGGAATGTGCCCCGAGTCGGCAGACCAACGAAACTGGGAGATAGAGACCGACGAGTGCTGTCCAGAGAAATTCTGAAGAACCGCACCCAACCGATGGCCCTCATCTGCGAGGAGTTTCAACAGGCATCCGGGAGTATTGTTTCAATGAATACCATCCGTAAGGAAGCACATCTGCTTGGTTTTCATGGTCGTGCTGCTGCCCATAAGCCTTTGATCACAAAGTCCAACCGTGCTGCTCGGTTAATGTGGTGCAAAGCGCATTGAAATTGGACCATAGATCAGTGGAAATGGGTTCTTTGGAGTGACGAATCGAGGCTCACCCTTTACCGTTCGAATGGCAGGGTCTGAGTCTGTCGTCTGCCAGGAGAACGTCTCCTGCCAGAATGCATTGTACCAACAGTCAAGTTCGGCAGAGGTGGAATTATGGTGTGGGGGTGTTTCTCCTGGTATGGACAGGGACCCTTGGTCCCCATTCATGGTAAGCTCAACGCTGATGCCTACTGCATTATTTTGGATGACAATGTGCTTCCTACGTTATGGCAGTTTTACGGGTTGGACCCCTGTTACTTTCAGGACGACAATGCCAGTTGTCATGTTTCGAGGTTAACCAAGGCTTGGTATGGTGCCAATAGAGTTCATCGAATGGACTGGCCTGCCCAGAGCCCAGACCTGAACCCTATCAAGAACCTCTGGGACGAGTTGGATCGCCGAATTAAGGGATGCACTACCTGTCTAAAATCGGTGAAGGAACTTCTATGTCTACTCCAAGCCGAGTGGAAGACAATACCACTAGCTGTACTACAAAGACTTGTGGAAAGTATGCCCCGGAGGGTTCACGCTGTAATTGCCTCTCGTGGAGGCTCTACCAACTATTTATTTTGAATAAAGTTAGTTTTTCTTTTCTATCACAGGTGTCCAAATACTTATTGGTAGACAGTGTATATGTACATATGGTTACTTAATGTTTTCTCTGTTTTTCAGGGATTTTTACACTCTGGCAAACTGAATTTTCATTCAAAGACTACACTTCTTACATTATCAGGAAATTCAGTGAATGCTTGTCAAATGCCTACTGTTACGCCCCCATTGTACTTGGGTCAGATTTTTTTTAAAGAATTTTTAACAAGATAAAAAAATTTGAGATTTTGCACAAATTTTTAAGTTTGAGGCAAAATTAATATGAAAAAATTGACAAAAATAAAGACAACCGTGTCTCCATCATTTTGTAAAAACCCCTCCATGCCAGAAGTACTTTTTTTTTTAAACTAATAACATCTTGGCTGAGGAACTCTAGCAACTTACCAGTCAGGAAGGGGCAGAGCAGAATTACAGAAGAGAATAGACTGTCACATGCAATGGTCAAGAACTGCAAATATATGCAACCTGATAATTTAAAAAATTAATATTTATGAATTAGCAGATGTGAAAATAAGCCTCACTCCCATTTGATGAGTACACTTGCTGATTAAGCTGCCATTAGCTTCCTAAAAAATTGTCCGCAATTTTTCCAGGCTTCTGACTTTCTTATTCATGGAAAAGAAATTATGTTTTGTTTAATTATTGATTTTTAAACAGAGGAACTTAAAATAGTTATTTATTTAAATTTTAAGATAACAAGACTTGTCAGCTTTTTAAAATTATTATTATTTATTTATTTTTTGTAAAAGGATGTAGCAATACTTTTTATTTTTATTATTCTTGATTAGCAAATTAAACAATAATTTGGGAGCTGTACCATACACTAGTTTTTAATAAAAACGGCAAATATATGCAGATTAATGTTTTCAAATTTTTGCATTAATTTTATGCATTAGTGATTTTGAAAATAAGCCAAGGGGCTAGATTAACCACATCAGTAAACAATTTCCATAACATAATCAGCAGCCTTTTAAATTCTGAGACATTTCAAGTAATTCTTTTCATGAAGAAATCGACGAAATTTCAGA
Organism: Cheiracanthium punctorium; assembly: GCA_038373885.1. Classification (NCBI taxonomy): domain Eukaryota; kingdom Metazoa; phylum Arthropoda; class Arachnida; order Araneae; family Cheiracanthiidae; genus Cheiracanthium; species Cheiracanthium punctorium. The sequence goes on from JAWZYV010011601.1 coordinate 67,058, forward strand.
AACACCTCCCACATTAAAAGTAGCTAAGAATGCTATCAAAATTTTGCAGAACCTCTTCAGAAGGGAAGAAAATTTTCATGATTACTTTCAGATGATCAATAGCATTGAAGGCGGAGTTCTGGAATTTTCCAGCTGTCATTCGAAGCAAAAATGTACAACACCATATTTTGAGACATGTTAATACATATTAATGTGCATATTCACAATTTCCTTTTAAACTATTTTATAACCATTTAATAAAATCAATATATGATTTAATTATACAAATTTAATTGCAAAAATAAAGCTTATAAATTTATTAATGTATTTTTTTGAATTGTATAAATTAATAGTCATGAAAAACAATCAATGTCAAAATTAAACTAGGTTGTAGTAAAATAATAACATTTTAGTGTAGTGTAAGCAATTTTCTAAATAAAATTATTATTTTGGTGCAAGTAGCATGAATAAAATAATTTACCTATATAGGTCAGAAGTTTAGTGAAACAAAATGAAAAAAGTCATCAAGATTTGAGTTAATAATGTTGAAATAATGTTGCTAAGATCCGTATCAAATCACATACTCATCAATAATAATAAGGAAGTGATACAATTAGAAAGCTGTTTAATTAAGCGATTTCCCCGATGAGAAGAAACTAACATTTTGTATAATCAAGTAGAGCAGTTTGGGATATAGATGTTTTGGAGAACTATGAGCAGAAAATTGCAATTGTACAGTAAAACCTCGAAAGAATAATATTTAGGTGACTAAATAAAATTATCGTTCTAGAGGGATATATTGAGGAGAAATTATAGCTCACGGAAATTCCTGGGGACCCCAAAATTTTATTCTTATAAAGGAATTTATTATTGCATTGAATATTGATATAGCTAGGTTTTACTGTAGTACTTTGGAGATGATGCAACATCCTTGCACATAATAATTTTACTTCATTTATCTTCAGCATTTCAAAGACATACCTGGAGGCTTAGGTTGAGAATTAATGACATTTTTCTTTACAGGGGCAGCAGTTGCTGTTGCAGATGGTCTCGAAGGCTGTTGTGGAAGATTATGGCTGGCAACCACAGGAGGTCGCGGAGGAGCAGGAGTTACTAAAAATTTAAAATGAAATCAATAGTACACTAAAATTAAATTTTGAAATAAAGAAATATGACTTTAACATCAAAGAGTTAAACAACTAGTACCACAGAAAAAATATCAGCTACAAGAAGCATGAAAAAAGACAGAAATTGGTATGCTCAAATTTAATATATATATATATATATATTTATGCCACAATGTTGACATTAATAAGCAAACTTCTGCATTTTTGCAGAAGTCTTTCGCTTTTTACTGAAATACTAAATGGAGAAATAAATTTTCCTTTACAAAAACAGAAAGATATAAATTAATTTTGTAGCAATCATATTTTTCCAGCATTTCTGGTTTTTATGACAATTCTGTATTTTTCAGGCCAAGTAGCAGCCATGTAATTTGAAAAATAAACATTTCAATAGGATTAGACTTCAAATTATGAAAAATAAATATTCTAATGTTTGATATTCATGAAAAAAATTCTGGAAATCCGAATAAATCCCGACATGCAAACACCTTTGATACACCCTGGCCACATAATAGGGGTGTCTCACTGATAAAGAGTACATAGTGTTTATTCCCAAAACAAATTTGGTTCTCATTTCATTGACCCACACAAAGGATTAAAGGTTTAATCAACCTTGCCCAACCCAAGAGTTAACATGTTTTATGGCAGGGATATAAGAAAAATGCCATGAACAATTCAATTTCTGAGAAATTCAACACAGAGGTTGCATATTTAATTAAACAAATAGCATAAATTTTATTTGAAATTTATTTTTCAAATTAAAGTCATGTTTTATACCGTAATTTTGCTATAATTTTTTTTATTTTAATATTACATGGTTGCCACAAAAAATTTGAAATCAGTTTCCCTGACTTTCACTGACCACAATTGATAGAATTCTCTGATCATCGAAGTCCTAAAAAATACACTCAACAATGCCAACACACCCATTCCACTTAGCAATAAAAGGGTATCGTTATTAAAATAATACATTTTGCATGCATTTATGGTATTATAATAATTTACAAATTAAAAGAGTTTTATGCATGTTTCTAAAATGTAAGTGTACATTTCTCTCTGTCTTAATGGATTAAAAATAATACTTCAATTATAGTAAGTACTATTAATTATATGATAAAATATTTTTTTTTAACTTTTTATTACGGCCTCCACCATCCCCATAGCCATCCAATGCACTCCTCTTTTTTTCTTTCTTTCTTTCTTTTTTTTTTTTTTTTAACCATTTACAATGAAAATACATTTCCCTAATACAAATGAAAATACAAACAGTTTCCTAATACAAATGAATTTATTATTTAACCAAATTGGCCATTGAAATGAACAAGTGGGAGAAAAAAAATAACTCCGGTGGTAACGGAACATGAACCTGGGACGAATTTTTTCTATTACTCACGGAAAACAAGGCTTATGTTGGGAACTTTGAATAAATTAGGACTCTTTGATCTAAGAGCAACATTTCTCTTTCTTCGCTCGTATAATCTGAAGTGCAACCAGGAGCAAAACACACACTGGCAATCTCAAATTCAAAAAATAATTAATACACCTATTTTTAAAAAAATGCAACTTTTGTCACAGCAATACTAAACTTACGTGCAAAGGAATGAATCATCAGCTGGTAATGATCCAACTGTTGACTGAATCGGCATTGGGTTCATTTTCAGGGAAGGAATCTCATTGCCAATGGAGGTCCTTCCCAATCTAAGTCCATGGCAATAACTTGGCACATGGTGTCAAAATAAGTAAATTTTACTTTCTTAGCTGTTTGAGTCCCAGGGTGTATTGAAAGAACACTGTCGAAGAATCCCCAACAATGCAATGGTGCTTTTTCTAAATGAGTATGAAAAGATCTAAGCAGTACAATGGCGCTTGTTTTATTTTATGTCGGGAAATACTAAGCAGCGCGATAGCACTTTGTTTATTTTACTTCGATGAATCCCAATTGTAAACCTACCTATTTACATTGAAAGAAGTTGTATGATGCACTTCCTTCAATAAATCTGAGTGCACGACTTCAAAAATCGGTAACACATCATCAGTTGTATGCAATGCTTGAAATGTACTGGGTTTTCTCGTCATAAAATCTCAACAGCGTGATCACACTGATTCGGACTCAAACAGTTAAGTTTCAATATATTTTCACTGATTGAACTGTTGTTTCCCCTGAGTTTCCTCAGTAAATTTAAATTTTCCCTGACTTTTAAGGTTCATGGCAACCATGTATTAATGAATACATATTTTTACACTCAATACACCAGCAACTTTACTAGAAATACTTAAAATGGTATTAATTTACCTTGCTGATTTACAACAGGGAAAGCTGCATTCCCGGCAGGTTGTTCCACAGTAGGTTGCAACTGTGGAGGACTTTGTAACTGGGGGAATGCAGGTAGCTGATTTTGAGGATGAACATAAGTATGGCTCACAGGCAAAGCAGTAGTTGCAGGAGGGTAAGTTCCTCCAACAGGTCCACCTAACGGTGGAGGACCATGAGATGAAGCCCCAACAGGACCAGAGGGAGGATTCAGTAGAGGTGGCTCCAAATTAGAAAGCTATGAATAGAAGGATTCTTATTAAAATTCAGTCAATATTTGAAGTGCAAAAAGTGCTTCTATAATGGAAAATTTACGTTTTTTACTTAAGTTAACATTGCAATACTTTAGATACAAACACAAATTTTAATTTTCACTGTTAGATTAACAGGCACAAGTATTTTCCCCTAGACAAAGTGCACCAAAATACTAATACATAAGAATAAACATATAAACATACCTTCTAACAGCAATAAAATTAAACATTATTATGTACTTCAAAGAGTCTAATTTGAAAAAGTTGAATTGTTTTTTAAAAGATGATATCATCTGCACGATGAAAAATATTTAGGAGCCAGATTAAATGCTGTAAGTGAAGGCTTAAAAGGGAATGAGACTTGCACTGACATTACAAGCAGAAGAAATGGAAGACAAAAAACAGTAGTCATCTCAGGGTGTCCACCAATGTCAGGAGGCAAAAATAGTATCTTTAGTAGCCTCACGGTCGTAAAAAAGTCACTTTAGTAGCTATTTTTAAAATTTTAGTTAGCAAAATAGTAGCATTTTGGCATCATTTTATGGTTAAGAAACAAACATATGTCATTTAGCTTCATTTAAGAAGGAATGAATAAAATGATAAGTTAAAGAACTTACAAAAAAGTACAGAGCATATAGTACATTTATTTTTATAGAACGATTAGAAAAACAGATTAGAATGTTTGATGAACAATTGAGAAAACACTACAAGAGATCTACTACAGATTAATACCCACCTTTTGAATGCCACATGAGCAAAAAGCTAAAGTTCTAACTTCACATGCAATTCACGGTTTGAAAGTAATAATATATATATATATATATATTTTTTTTTTCACCAATAGACGGTCTCTGCCCACAAGCCTTTGTCACTACTAAGGCTCGAACCACAAGCCCTTTTATTATGGGGGTACCCAATGGGTGGCCAGAGTTGCCCATATGAAGAGACAGACAATTTAACACCCAAGCCGGGTGTTAAATTGTCCATGATGCTGGACCATTTAAACCTGGCCCAATTGAACCCGGACCTAAGGTGTGATAGAATGGTTCTTAAGCCACTACACTACCTGGGCAGCTTTGAAAGGAATTATAAATATACTTCTTTTGAATGTTAAAGAGTCACATAAAAGTGATTTCAAATAATAATTTTAACACCAATTTTGAACAAATGATAAATTTGCTTAGTAAGTTGCTGATAAAAGTAAGTAATAAAGCTGTAGTTGTTAAAAAAAAAGTAAGTAAAAACAAGATAACAGTAATACAAAAACACCATGTACTGTTTTAGGAGATGCCCAAAGCAAGCTTTACTGTCTGGTTTTAGCTGGTGTGAGTCTCTTCTAGAATTCCAGCTCATGAAAAGTCCATTATATGATGGGGGGGGGGGGGAAATTGGGAGCAGCAATTTTATATTTTTCACCATACAACATGTGATTCTTATTTTTCATTTCTAACTATACAACACAAAATAAGTTTTCGTGAATCTCATATTAATGAAATTATCAAATAGTATTTTAATCAACACATACACAGAAAATACTTCAAGCAAATATGTTTCTAAGGAGCACAGTCAGTATTTTTTATTCTTTCCTTTTCTAGAAAATATGAAGTGAAAATCTCCTGGAATTATTATTTTTCCTGACGAATTTCAAAATTTACTCACATTTAAAAGGAAATAAAGGAAGAAAAAAATATTACTTTTGTATACAAAAATTTTACAAACAGAAAAATCCCCCCACCTTTTTTTTTGGGGGGGGGTGATATAATTTCTCCCAAGCCCCCCCCCCAGTTTTGAAGATTCATACTTTCCAACTTTTGAAATTCCCATGGTGCAAAATAACATACAAACGGCATATTGAATTATAGGCAGTCAATATACAACTACTTGGCAGAAATCATTTCTGGTGAGTTCTGCTAAATAATGTGCAAATGAAATTTTAAATAAATTTTACAAAATAGCATTCGAACAGTATTTTAATGTTTTTCATTAAATAAACTCTTGAGTTTCATCCATTTGCATAGTTTAAATAGCATAAAATATTAAAATTTACATAACACATAATTCATATATATTTCTTATAACAAAAAAGTTTAGTTACTTTCATCTAAAAGAAACATTTATACTGGACACAAAATTTAAATGATCTTAAACGTATTGGAGATGGAAAAAAAGCAATTCTATTATGCTAACTGTAAAATTACAATTGAAAAGGAATTAAGAAAAGAAAATCTCATAAAGACACTAAGTAATCAAAAAATAAACAAAATTACGAGAAAATTTCATGAATGATAAATTTAAAGACATTATTTTTTAAAACAAAATATAAAATCCCGATCCACTAAAATAAAAAGAACTTAATTCATTAAAAAGCGTAGAGAAGGGAGTTTTGCTTAAAATCATAAGGGGGGGGGGGGGGGGAGTTTCACGTACAATCATAAAAATCGGTGAAAAGTGTAGACTTTAAACTGAAAGCATACAAATTGGCAAGTATCAATTGTCACTGGTTTTACTCTATGTGTTGAATATTCAAAAGCGGGGTGGAATTTGCATTTTAAAATACAAAATTTTTCATTTAAACGGGTGTTTAATAGAATCTACTACACTTTGCAAAAGTTGTGTTAGAACGCATTATGCTTTATCTCAACAAAATCACGAAAAATTAAGTTTTGTAATCACAAAAAAACGGAAATCTGTCGATTTACTATAGATTTCAGTGGGTCCCGAGCCATTGTGGGGAATTGCACTGCTGATGGCCTGGCAAAGATGGGTGCAGATCTACCCACACCTCTCTCTCCGGTTGAGTACCTTACTGCTAAAAGGTTTATAAATTACAACATTAAACATTACTGGAAGAACCTTTATAAGAGCTACTGTCGGTTTGAAGCCTTGGGGCTCTCTTTTGAAGTCTTCCATCCCCTCCTCTCTGCCTAGAGCAGTAGGTGTTGCAAATTTCAGACTTAAAACTAAACACGATTTTTTACAGTGCCACCTCCATCAGATCAGACTAGCAGATTCACCTGTTTGTTCATTATGTGGATTGGAAGATGACTGAGGCACATCTTCACGTTTGCCCAGAATTTCAAGACGTTGTAAGAATGATGTTAATTTTAACTTCTTTATAACACTGGACAGTATTGGGCTGCCCGGAAGAGACTAGTGGAGTTACGACCAAAGATTGGCATTGGGTTTATTTAAAAAAAAAAAAAAACGCGCACACACATATATATAGAGGGAGACCTCTAAATGTATCTCATGAACAAATTAAGAGCAGTATACCCAATTTTCATGCAAAAATAAAAATGAAATATTTCACAACCAAATAGTGCATTCTTTAATTTTTGCAGTGTGTGTGATTGTTTTTATCATTTCTGATATATGATAATCTCTGATATGAGTCTGAATACCATTTGCTCTCAGATGTCACGTTATTACAAAAAATTAAGAGGAATTGTAGTTTTTAGTGTGTCTAGAGCATTTAAACCAGGGTTAGAAATAAGCGGACGTTAGTCGTATTTTGCACCCAGAAATTTAAGTTTGACGACCATGAAATAATACCTGGTCGTTATTTTTTATACCTAACTTAAAAAAAAAAAATTCTTAGCAAAGCATACTGATCAACGGCAATCGCTATAACATACCTGACACATTCGGAATTTTACAAAAGGTTTATCACCAATCACCCTTCAAACCATATAATCTGTTTCCTTATCAGTGCACATTGTCTTTTGTCCTTCAAAAATATTTCCACTTTGAATGTTGTAAAAAAAAAAAATAAATAAATAAATAAATAAGAGCTAATATATTTTTGTGGCATAACACCAGTCCGTTCCAAGCCTATTTGGCACCGCTGTGTAAATGTCTAACTGAGAGCTTGATATGAGAAAAACGGCCTATCCTTGATTGGTTCGTGGGTAGGGGGGGGGGGGACACCTGAATACCAATTCAGGATTACATGGAATAAGTCATTATTATCAGAAATCTCATTTATCTAGGGTAATTTATCTGATTTTGAGACCCAAGCCTAGTGCCTCGCTTACCCAAGTGATAGTCAGGCTCTGTTTTTGCCATAAATATAATGAAATGTTACATTTTTTTTATTTCAGTAAAATTATATTTTCCCCTGGGTTTCTTTTGTTTGCTTGTTTCCTTTTTTTCCCCCTTTAAGGCTAGAACTCAGTGCCTTTTTAGCTTGGCGATAGCGCATGCCACATGACCTTGCACCTATGGATGGCACAGAGAGCCTGCATAGGATGCAGAATTTTATAAAAGAACAGTATTTTGCAGCTCACACTTTTTTTTTTTTTTTTAAATATTGCAGTAATTTTATTATTATTAATTCGTTTGCAGTATTTTCCAGCATTAACATTCTACATATTTACTTTCCTACTTTCACATGTATATATTTAGTAAACAAACGTTAATTAGCATTAGTACTTGGCTATGATTTGATATTTGAATGACTACACTGCATAATTTCAAAATTATGCCTAAGTACATCATTTTGGCAACTAAGATAAAATAGTTGGGTGCCATTGGCCCCTCACTTTAATATCTTAATTTCTAACCCTGATTTAAACAAAGTAATGAGTTTTTGTTTTTACTTTTATTTATTTAGAGTTTGATAGTTTACTGAAATACATTCTACAAACTGGGTTGATATTTGATTTTTTTGTCCAATATGTTTGCTATTCAATACATTCCTTTTACTTATTAATTAATTAATTTTTTAATTTGCTAACAACTACTGATCCATGGGGAATGTTAGTTTCGCAACACAACATTATGGGAGGGAAAAAACTACTTTACTATTGCTATAAATAATAAAATTCAGAGGCAATACTATCATACCTGGTTTTCTTCAATTTTTGGTTTTTTTGACACATCTGAAAAAAAAGCATATTTTTAAAATCAACATACATTAAATACAGTATACAAACTAAAGTATCTAGAAACTATTGACTTATGGGAGGTACGGGTTTTGACTTTCTAAAAAACTACTTGGTGAACCGAGTAAAAATAACTTATTACTAACTAAAGATAATTTATGATTTTCTCTTAAATTTAAGTACTTTGTTCAATTAAGGGAACCTTAAATTTTCAGTTTTTATAATATTTCTTAAAAGTTGTGATTTAAAAAAGAATTATTTTGTGAAAAATCAAACTCTCTTGCTAGCACACATTTCTTATACTTGACCAGATTGTTTTTGAATGCAAAATTGACAACAGATGAATATCATGTAGAACGGCCGTTCTACAAGTGATGCAGCCAGCCCCAACCAACCAACCGTAAAACTTCGCGGCACTTATATATACAGCTAACTTTTCTATTTTCAAAAGTTCTCGCCTGGATCTCGGAATCCGCTCTAACGAATTTTTTACAATTAATATAAGATTTTAATCGGTGCCGAATTCGATGAGTGACGTTGCCGGTTAAGCTAGGAAAACTCGTTTTTTTTTTTTTAATTTAATCCTGTTCAAAGAGGGAACTATTTAACCCGGGTAAGGCAATACGGAAAATGATCTTCTTTCAAAGGTGGTAAACAAGGCGGGGAGTAGGAATACAGTGCTGTAGATCCGTGACAAGATTTGTACAAGTTACCTTATATTCTAAACCAGTTTGGTCGTAGACAGCTGGTACGATGCGCTTCCGCTTTCTGACAAAAAAACTTAGGTTCTGTACCCGTTGTCGCACTTTTGCGAGATGAGCTTTGTGTTACTGTCGTTTTTGTTTTATTTCATTTAAAAAAATAATAACAGATTATTATATACTTTACTTATTTTTTCTGTAATTTATTTTGCTATAATTAATAATTAAAAATAGTTAAGACTTTGAATTAAAAAAATAATTAATTTAAGTAGTTTTTGGTAAAACTCCTTCCTAACTTTATCTTTAAGTATTTCGTTTCCCTAGTATTTTGATAGCTATTTCTAATTAAATCAAGTCTTTAATTTTCTAATATTATTAATTCTATTTGGAAAATTCAATATGTAATTAATATTTCAATGAAATTTTTTTTCTCTCTCAAAGCTCACATAATTAATTAATAATAATTATTTAGTATTCAAAGGAAAATAAATAGTAGTTTTACATACTAACTAGTTTTAATAATAATTCTTTTACTCTTCATGTATATATAAAATTTATTGAAATTATTGAATTATAATTTTAAAACCAATATTTTTTTTCCAAATCTTAGGTTTTTCTCACTTTCATTTTGTATTCCTTTAAATACCAGATTTAAAATTTTGTTCAATACTTTTCAGATAGAAATTTGATTAATTAATCTAAATTTATACATGCACTATATTTTGTATTAGACATTTGAAGGCCGGAGATGGCATCTAAAACAAGATGTTGTGCCCACCCGAGCCGAGTTGATAATATACTGAAGATGGTAGATAACTGAAGTATAAATGTCCAGGGTTCTGGTCTACCGGATGGCTGATAATCTAAAAATTCGGAGTTTTGGACGGTTTTTCTCACGATGTAAAGTAAATACGCTTCAGAAGCACCGAGAAAGTCAACCGCGCAAGACCCTTATTCTTAAACTGGTAGTTCATCTAAACGTTCTCTAAAAAAATGAAATTATCAACTGATAAAAAAACAAACATAGTATGAAGTTAGTTTTCTAAAAAGCGACATAAAACCAATTATAAACAATATTTTTTGGAATTTTCTATTTTATTAATGATTATAGTCATTAATTAATTTAATCAACAATTTTGAGATGTATCATTAACTTAGTTAAAAACTTAGTGTATCATAATATAGTTAAAAATTTAACATAGAGATAGCTTTAAACTGAAAGCAAACATTGCATTAATAGATTACATTGCATTAAAATAATAGAACGAGTAACTAGATTATCATTAATTAAGAACGAGATTATTAAATTAATAATTTTAACGAAACTTAACTTACGGTTATCGTTAAACTGAATTCAAATTAATGAATTACAATGCATTAAAACAATAGAACCAATAGTTATATATTGTTGTTGTTATTCTAGAATTACGGCCGATTATAGCTACACGTAGGCTCTAAGCCGAGACGTGGGGTGCCCTTCATGGGGGTCTTCCTAAGGGGTCCTAACCCGTATTTATGCTGTTTTAGAGGAAACCACGGAAAACTCCGAACGATTAGGTCGGTGGACACAACCTGGTTTCAAACCAGGCACCTTCCGTCTCCCAGTTCAGAGCGCTATGCGCTCGGCCACTGATGGGCCCAATAGTTATATAATTATAGTAAAAAAGTTAACTTACGTTTAGCATTAAACTGAATGCAAATTTAAGAAATAAAATCAAAGATGGTGGCAGGGATACTAATCTGTACTCGACCCAAATTATAAATAGAAAATTACTCAAAAAATTATTGATTATAATCAGTATTATGTCTCTTATTATAAAATTCTAACAAAAATATGTGAATTTTCTCTTACATGTTACAAAAGAACTTGCTGTGACTTTTTTAATCAAATACACTGATACTGCATGAAAACAGGTTTGTATATTTATTTACATAACTTAGTGTCAAGCAAACTTCTGAAATTCGCCCTTGAAACTAATTTATTATCTTCTGACCATACCCTTAAAAAGTAATGATATCCCCATGCAAAAACCCTTAACTGGTTAAAAATTTGTCACGCAGCATTTTACTTTATAGATCTATGAATTTTAAATATGGGTCTTAAAAATAATGATATCAAATTTTGAGTGACTCCCTGCTGGGAATTTTAAAGATTTGTTTTTAAATTCCATTACAGTTACTTTCGTTTTATTTCCTAAAGAGGATTTACACATTTAAGCAATGCTTTTAATTATGAAATACACTGTCAAATATATCACACTTTCACTGAGTCTATATAATGTATTCAAATGAATTTATTTCAATAATTTAATTTATCTTTTGCATCACGCTATCCAAAAGGGCAAGCAAAATTTTCATATACATTGCACTTAGTTTGGTTACTATGACACTAACTAAATATTTACGTAAATTTTACTTGCCCTTTTGGATAGCGTGACGCAAAAGATAAATTATTGAAATAAATTCATTTGAATACATTATATAGACTCAGTGAAAAGGTGATATATTTGACAGTGTATTTCATCATTAAAAGCATTGCTTAAATGCGTAAATCTTCTTTAGAAAATAAAACGAAAGTAACTGTAATGGAATTTAAAAACAAATCTTTAAAATTCCCAGCAGGGCATCACTCAAAATTTGATATTTTTAAGACCCATATTTAAAATTCATAGATCTATAAAGTAAAATGCTGCGTCACAAATTTTTAACCAGTTAAGGATTTTTGCATGGGGATTCAGTTTACAGTTCAACTGCTGTAGCAGGACTAGCTTAGTACTGTGTCTCATTGTTTTCTCATTTGTAAGGCATGTGGATTCACATTTCTTTGCTATCAATAATTAATGTGAATGGACATCATGCAGATTTTAATATTTAATGCATGGTGTGCGGGACTGCTAGTCAAAAATAAAAGCCATTATCAAAAGGCTTTATTTTTGGAAGCAGTGGCTAAATTTTGCCTCCGAACCTTTGTTATGGTTTCCAAAAGTGTGCTTTTGCAGCATTAGCATAACAATTTTGCCTTTATTGGAAACACTGGCTTTAACATCATATTTTAACAATCAATCTGCAATTTCCATAAATTTTGTATACAAAAATATTTAGGTTTTTAAAAAAATTTAGTGTTTTTGGCATGTTTTCTGCTTATAATGTTCAAAGTTTTGCAATTTTAACAAAACTTTTTTAAAAAAAGGGGGAAAAAAAGGGGGGGGGCTAAAATCCACACCTATTGGTCGCATCTTCATATTATTTATATAAAATATAATATGAGAACATTTTATATAAACTCGCATTTTTATAAAAAATCAAAATGTTATGTTAAAAATTTTTAAGATTTGATCATGTATTGTTAACTGAGATACATAGTATGAAAATTTTAATTTAATTTGAGAGTAGAGTAGACAACACAATTTTGTTTTACACATGATGTGTGAAGATTGACGGGGCATATATTGAAATGAAGAACAGAATATGGAAATTTCTCTGAAATTTTTAAATAAATGTTTTAAACCAGTGGTTCCCAACCAATTTCTCATTACAAGCGCCCTCTAAAATCTGAAAGAAATTGGCAAACATTAAAATCAATTATAACACATTGGAATAGCAAATCAAAATACCATTTTCAGAATCACTGGTATCTGAAGAACTACTAGAACTACTACTGCTGCTACTGTCACTGTCACTTGAGCTACTACTACTGGCACTTAATCGAGTTGCGGCTCCACCAACAACATCAACATGAGAACTTTCAGAGTCTAAAATAATTCAAAGTTATAAATTTTAAAATAAGAGAACTCAAAATACATAAAATACACTATTGAGTATTACATACAGGGAGTGTATTTACTAGTCTTTATTCTTTTAAATGAAATCCATACCTAGATAAAATATAATAATGTATGCAAACTCAAATAAATTTCTTAAAAATTTTTCTGCAAAAAACTGTATGCCACCCGAGTCCTTTATCACTATCAACAGCAAAACACATTATTTTAAAGTACTAAGGGCCAAGGCCCCCAGACTCGCTACGCTCGCTTTTCGTATGAGGCATTCGGACCCTAATCAGGCTTATTCGTAAAAAACACATAATTTCAACAGACAAAACCCGAAGATTGGATCAGATAGAATGTTACTGAGCTACACATTGCTTGGTTCTTGCATCTTCATTGGTACATAAAAATGTAAATTTCACACTACAGTAGTCCCCCCCTCCCCCTCATAACACGGAAGATATTTTGTTATCGGAATCCGTGTTATACGGGTCCTGAGCTATACTCCACATGGAGTGCGGACTCTGCTTATAATCGCTGGAAAAATTATTTGCACTCCTCAGAAACACAATGATATTTAATGTTGCCATTCAAAAGTTATATTAATTAGGAGCTAAAGCGTAATAAAATCAGAACATATGTTTCAGCTGCATTTTTAATAATGTAAAACCTATTGGACACCTTGCGAATTTGCCACCATGGCGATTTTTCATTATTTGGCGACTTGCGTACATGTAAAGTTAATAAAAGCTACAGAACAGATAGAATAGCCTGCAACCAATGACTACTTTTCATTATTTGGCGATTTACACATGCTCACAACCTATATTTACTGTTCATTTAAGGTTACCGGAAAACCGTTATCCATATTTTCATTTATATAATCGTTTGCAGATTGGCGTACTTAACACCACGAATTATACCATCTCGTCGCGCTAGCAAATATCCAAAGTGTACTATAACTGCTATAATGGCATAGTTAACGCCGCCAAATATTTCTACTGGTAGCAAATAATCCAGCTGGATGAAAACCGGCTTTAAAATAACCTGCATTTTAATTATTTTTCATTTTCAAGATATTAGCTATTCTGTTTTGGAAAAATGAATAATCGCTAATTCTAAACTCCTGTTGTCTAAGCGAACTTACTATTTGAAAATTGTCAACTTTGTGTAACACATTTTGAGTTACTCATTTCATATAGTTTTTATTTTGGCGTAAAATGGGCGTAATTCTAACTCATGTTTGTAAATTTCACCTGATTCTAGATACTTGGAAGCGCTTTGTTGCAAAGGAATGAATGATTTTATGCCAAATCTGGCAACCATTCGGTTTATTTTTTCAGATTTTTATTAATATCTTCTAAAATAATTCGATTTTCGAAATTTAAATCAGCTTAGCTGGTTCCTCAGAATTTTTCGAATCTGTGGGCACCTTAGTCGCAACTCAAATCCCTACGGTTTAGGAGTAGATAGGTCAACAAGCTTTGACAGCGTCAGCGGCCTTTACTTTTTCTTAGAATAGAGAGACACAAGTTAAAAGTATTAAAAAATATTTTTATCAATTACTACTTTTAAATTGAAGAAAATAATTTAATAATAAAGTAATTTGTAAAAAATATCAAAGTTGTCTTCGAACTTTATATTTAAATTATGAGGGTTGATCCAGAAATAAGGTTCCCAAACAGCTCCAAACCACACAGGAAGGTGGAAGGTGAAATCCGGCATGCTCCACCCATCTGACAGTTCGGACCTCGCACCTAGTGATTATCACTTGTTCCCCAAGTTAGAGGAACACTTGATTGCCCAGTGCTTTCAGATCGACAATGACGTCAAAGAAGAGGTGAAATGCTTCCTCAATGGGTTGCCACCAGAGTTCTATGACATTGGGATACAGAAATTCGAGTACCGTCTACAAAAATGAATAGAAAAAGATGGCGATTATGTAGAGCAGGGGTTCTTAACCGTTTTTTTTTGCCACAACCCGAAATCAACAACATGATTTACTTCGCGACCCTTGGGCCTATATTACAATTTTAAGTTCTTATTAATATTACTAATTAACAAAATGTTTGATTTCTGAAATTAGCCCAACAAGACAGCATTATATGTATTTGTAAAAGAATTACTATAAAAGAGAAAAAGTCTGCGTAGTAATACACTAAGAAAACAAAATAACACTAATAAGAGAAATTTAAAATCTTCCATAAATCAACTTAAAACAGTAATTGCCTATCTCCAGAGCGATCTTTGGCCTTGCACTACTTTCGACAGTTTTGGAAACCGAGAAAGTGTCTGTGAAAGAAATTCAGCATTTCATATCATATTCTGGTTGTAATCTGTTTCTACTTTTCACGACAGAAAGTATGGAAAAGCCACCTTCGTATAGGTAAGTTAGTGGGAAACAGAAGTAAGCTTTCAAAGCTCAAGTGAATAGAGTGGGATTTTTTTTTAACTTATCCAAAATGAACACAGTGTTTGATTTTTTAAAACTTTACCGTAAGGATTCCTCACTTTGAAGCTCAATGAGCTCTTCTTGGAGATCTACAATGTCTGAAAAGTATTCAGGCAATTCTTCAAGATCTATGATCAAATGGATTGGGCACCCAACTATATTTGAGCATGTGTTCCGGAATTTTACGATCGAACGCAATAATTAATTTCCCCTTAAGCTCAATAATAACACTTTTAATGTTTCTCAACTCAGCGTTTTCATCTTCTTAAAAACAGGTTTAAAGTTGAGAGAGAAAATAAAAAATAAGCTATTTTATTCTCTTCTATTTTCTTATTCCGCAGTTTAAACTTCTCTACTAATCCAATTATCATTTGATTGTGGCCTTGCATTGGCATAATTATTAAGTTCTGCAAATATATATGCACTTCACTTTAATAGTGACCAAAGGGCGAAGAAGCGATGATATATCTGAAAGGTTAGCTAATTTCAGCATGCAATTTTTGTCAGAAAACTGGGAAGTCAAAGGATGATTTTTCTCTGCCAAGAAGATTTGGATTTCCTTGCGTAAAACAATCTTTGAAGTACATTTTCTCGAGAATGTACGATCATCAAAGATCAATCTGATTTGAGAAAATCATATGACTTCAGAATGATATGCATTCAGATTCCATTTCTAAGCAAATTTGGCAAAATATCCTGTTATTAAACGATCTTGTTTTTATAAAAGTGACAGTTTGAAAAATCTCGTTCATAACAATATGCAAACCTTCCGATGGCCTCTTAGATGCAAGATTTTCTCTGATAAGAAGGCAATCAAAATTAATTCGTTTTACTTTTATACAGAAACACTGACGCTACCCAAACATTGACGGCCACCATCACTGCGAAGACTAAAGCACTGTTAACAAGACCAAACTTCTTTAAAATATGCTATAGTTAACTTAAAAATGTATTCACTTTTCATACTGGTGGTAAGCGGACAGGAAAACAAAAATTCTTCCATTTCGCTGTTAGCAGCATAGCGTACATAAGCCATTAGTTGAGCATCGTCAATCGCGTCTGTAGTTTCATCCAGTTATAACTTGGGTCGCGACCCATAGTTTATGAATCCCTGATGTAGAGAAATAGAACAAACTTTCTTCTTTCCAAAAATGCACATTCCTATGAGAATAAACGATGATGTCCATTTGTAAAATTGATGGGAACTTTCTTTCTGGTTCGATCCTCATGCATTTCTAGATTTGAAAACTAATGACAAAATTTGTTAATTTGATTAGAATAACTACAGTATTTTTAGGCATGAAAACTAGTACTGTTACTTGATACTCACAGAATTTATTATTACCTAGAACACAAAGTAATTAAACTTGAATGGAAAATTAAACGAACTGTTCAAGGTACAATATTGAGTAAATACATTCATACTGTTATAAGATGTAGACTGATGAATGCTAGAAAGACTAGTGGAAGCATTTTTTAAATGTTTAACACAAAAATTTTTTGTGTTTGTTTCATAAGAATTATTTACTCATTTTTAAGTACAGTAATACTGAGTAGCTCAGACCTGACCTATGTGATTTTCAAGTATCATCAATTCATCAATAGTTTACTTCCAAAATAACTTCAGTTTGCAATTTTAATAATAAAATTTGTTATGTATAGTGGCCTCTCACTTATGTGCCTGTCAGTTATACACATATCTCTTTTATGCATGAATTTCCGAAGGTTCCATCATGAGGAATTGGAAAATAATGATATAGGTCTCTCATTTATTTTTGAATTTAAAAAATAATATTACTCATATTAACTGAAAAAAATATTAGTACCCTTTTTATTTAAATGTTTTGCTTCTCATAATTTAGATGAAGAGTTAGAAAATAAGACTCTCACAGTTGTATGCAACTCGCTTATACACAGTTTTAAGTCAGTCCCTTGAAACGCAAATAAGTGAGAGGTCACTGTATTATCTAAGATTTTATACAGCCTTTTTTTCTAGATGGTGGTTTTCTTTAGTCTCTGGCTCTATTTAGAAATAATTTGTATGTACATATTTATGAGCAAAATTATACCCCAAAGTACGCAGTCTGCCATTTTTTACTGCAAAAAACCCATAAATAAAAACAGAGAGCTTAAAAGAACTTTAGAAATTGCTTTTCTAGTGTTAATATAAGTTTACAGTGGAAAGTAAATACCTTTACGGCAGTTTTTCTTGCTGTTATTAGACTGTAATTGCCCACTACAGTCTTGCAGTCTCTTTTCAAGCTCTTGTTTTTTCTCTTTGGGGTCTATTTCTTTATTTTTTCCACTACCTTTACTTCTGCCTGTAAACAAATTAAACATTCCTATCAAATTGCATGGGTGTATTATTAATACTTAAAAAACACACAATACAGTTACACTGAAAGCCAATAGTATAGTAATAGATTTTTGTATGTCTGTTTCTAGACTACCAAGTTTCATTTTTTTACTATTTTTTAAGTTAATTTTTGACATTTTACAGGAGGCTAAAAGTTCTATCTTTTTAAAACTAAAATACTTATGACAAACCCCTTTTTTTTTTTTCCCTTGATAATACTACAGAAATATATATATATAATATTTGATGGATAAGTCTGCTTATGCCTTTTTGGAAATGATTTTGGAAATGATGTTAATTGAATATATTAGAATACTATAACTGAAGTGTGAAAGATTCCCAAGTTTAGCCATTTTACTATATATATATATATAATATGTAATAGCTAACTTACGTAAAGTGAAATCCCAAGATAATCCATTGATAAAGTGAAAAAATATATAAAAATAAAAAAGTAGATAGCACATGGTGCCAATTAACGAGCTTATACCGAATAAAGTGTTTAAATATAGCCTTTTAAGGCAATGAAAGAGTGGATAAATTGAATATAAAGTGCCAAATGAGAACTGGTGGGCTTTTAAGCCTAATCACATGTATCCACAAATAGTCGGAAAATGGAAATGATAATTGAAATGGTGTGCTCTATCATCAGGCGCCACCGCACACACATTTCAATTTAAATATAATTACTATCCAAATTTTAGACAATTTACTCTATTTCACCTCACAGGTTAGGGTCCTTGGTTGCAGGATCTTTTAAAGGTTTCTGATGCATATTCACATTTTATCTAGAGAAAATCACCCCAAACTCCGGCCCGTTAGATCAACAGCCACAGGATAAGCTAAAACCCAAGACTGCTACACCACTTTGGACAGATTTTAGAGATTTATTTATTTATTTTATTTAATTCAATTTATTTATTTTATTTATTTTTTTGGGGGGGGGAGGGGGGGAGGAATATAGTTTATATCAAAATTGATTTTGGAATATCCTGCAAAAAAACTTTAAAATTTATTTTCATCTTTTAACTGAAGAATAAGCAGTTACAAACGTTTATAAACTTATTGTATTGTGCTTAAAAAGGATGATGCCTCTAGATTGCCACAGACATAAATATACTGAAATTCGTTTGAGTACAATTATGTTGAAGAATTATAAATGCAGACATTTTCAATCAAGATCATTTCTTTCTGATCTGTAATAATATGTATTTCATTTTCTTTGAAATAAATAAATTCCACTGATAAGTCCAAAGAATGATTAAAAATAGAATGTAATGTATTGGGATATTTTATGGAGCTCCTGTGAAAGTACCTAAATGTTTCAATTGAGTACTACACATAGGAACAACATCTATAAATTTCACAGTAATCAGAGCATATTTACAGTAGCTAGAAACAGACAGACAGAAAGAAAGAAATCAGAAACACTACAATTTAGTTGCAGAATGTTAAAAATAATCTTCTCATACAACAGTGATTCCCAACGGGGTCCAGGTGGACCACTTGTGGGTCTATGAAGGTTTTAAAGGGGTCTATTGGGGGTTGAGGATACATTTTTCTGTTTTAAAATTTATTTAACTTTTAAGGGATGTAATTGTTAGGTAATAATATCTGTTTTACTATTCATAACTAGAATACAGATTTTCGTTTGCACTGTAATTCACATATCTATAGCCGAGGCTGGCCTGCAATTTCTGCTGGAAGTTCAACAATATGGCTAGTGAAATGCTGGCAAAATATCAGTAATACATTTTCACGCCTTCCATTTTACGGCTTATATTTTTAAAATTAATGTGATCAAGATGTATTTTATTATTAAATCGGTGAGGCTGAGCAATTTTGTGTAATTCAATTTACCCAATTCTAAATCCATTGAAGATAAAACGTTAACACCAAATTTATTCAACCTGGTGGGTTTTTTTTTTTTTTTTTTTAAGCGCATGGCAACGTTACTGTACTTAAACTGCACTTCTATGACTATAGCCAGGGTTGCCAACCTAGGACGAGCAGTTTGAGGAGCACATGTAGTGATTTGGAGGAGCATTTTTGTGGAGCAATTGAATAATGCTGGCAGAAATCATTAAAAAAACAACCACTTACGTGCATCACATTTTTATAATTTCAATTTAACCAAAACACACATCTATAAATGTTTATTTTAAAAAAGGTATTTATAAAATAATTAAAACACTTGAATATTATTAACAAGGCCGTGCCCATGGGCATCAAAGTAGGGTCTAAGTAGTAAAAAGGTTGGGAACCCCTGTTATACAATGTGTAAGGAAACAGGAAACACATGATCACTAGATTATTACGAGACTCTGAGTTTGGCAACATATGTAACTATTATTAAAAATTGTTATAACAATTAAGTTTGTACTAAGTCAGTTCTCGATGTATGTTTTCTATGGATATGTTAAAAGAATAAAAGCTCGTTTTAGATCTTGTTGTTTTTACATTTCAGAAAGTCGGATTATAATAGCAGTTTTAAAGAATTTGCAGAAAAGTGATATGCAGTCAATCGAGTATGAATAGGGGAAACCATCACTGAGAATTGTAGGATTGTAGATTTAAAAAATTTAATTACGAAAAGTAAGGAATTTGATGAAGAGCTAATACAAGGGATGATTTTTAATTAGAATGCTGAAAGAGGAGAGGCCGAAGTGAGGCGACAGCATGAGCTGGCGATGAAAAACTTAGAAATGGAAGCCAGTACTGTGTCTATGGCTGCTAGTGATTTATCATCTAAACCAAAAATTGATTGGCAAGCACAATTACAGCATTAAAAAAAAAAAAAAAAAATGATGATGTTGGTTTGTTTCTAGTGCATTCTGAAAGAGTTTTGTTTAAAGTATAGTATCAAGCATATTTTAAACTGTAGTCAAAGACCAGCTGCCAATGGGCAAGTTGAGAGAATTAACCACATACTTTTACCCCCATGATTTCTTCGAACACACGAACTGAGTCACAAAAAGATTGGGATAAAGTACTACCTGAAATACAGAGATGCGTCAATTCAAGATGAGAGATTTAACTGCATTCAAAGTTATTTTTTGATAAACATCATGGTATCGCTCATAAATACTCTGTTGGGAATGTTGTTGTTGTTAAACGATTACTGAAAGCTACGGGAAATAGTACCAAAACACAAGTGCGATATCAACGACCCCTTGTAGTGATTAAAGTACTTCCAGTAGATGTATACCAAGTGACTGATTTCAGAAAAATTAGACATGGACGTTCAAGACGTCCCTACACCACAATTGCTCATGAATCTCCAATGAAACTGTTTCATATTACTAATGATGACGAAAACTTTAAGTACTGTGAAGATGCCAGTTAAACTCCCAACTCCACATTTGTACCAGATACTGTTCTACAGCAGAATTCAAGTGATGAGAAAAACTTACGAAAATGTACCAAGAAAATGCCTGTTAATCTCAAGGATTATGTGCTTTAAATAGACTAATTTGATGAAGTTTTCAAAATTCATGGCCGAGGGTGCTCATTAATTGGGATGGCCAAATGTTAGGAAACATGGAATCACTAAATTATCACGAGACTCTGAGTTTGGAAACATACGTAACTATTATTCAAAATTGTTATAAAAATTTTGTACTAATTCAGTTGTCGATATATGTTTTCTACAGATATGTTAAAAGAATAAAAGTTCGTTTTAGATCTTGTTTTTACAAATGTAATCAAATCACATGTGTGCAAGGAGTGAGGAAATTGCTCTTTTAAAGTTTAGCAGTCTAAAATTTTCAATGGCGAAAAATCAAAGATTGCAATTTTGTTGCATGTACACAGCCTCAGTAAAAACTTTGAGGCAGTAAAAAATTTTGAGAAAATAGAAAAATCTTAAAATGAGGATTAAAATATCATTTGATAATTATTAACATTAAATATAAGTGAAAAATGCAGCATAACTCACTAACACACACACACCCAAAAAAAAAAAAAAAAAAAAAAAAAAAACTTTTAGAAGCTTGTGTAAGAGCCATTCCTTAGAATTACTTGAAATATCCCCCCACACACACACACACACACATGATTGAAACTAGTTTTTGTCAAAGTTCAGAGTTGTTTTATAACATTCGTCTTAGTAGATTTCAGTTATTCAGTAGATTTCAGTTTGACTGATGATGTAAAATGGTACAGCATAAGCTCTTTTTGCTAAGTCACCCCATAAGTTCTCCATTGGGTTAAGATCTGGAGAGTTAGCTGGCCATTTCAAAGTTTTAACATTGTGGACTTGGAACCTATTTTTTGTTCTGTTACTTGAATGGATAGGTGCATTATCTTGATATATTTTCACCTCCACCTAATTGGCACAATTGGAGAACAAATATTCCTTTTTCTTTACTTACAAAATGCTAATAGTATTTCCATTCATCTGGTCCATCCAAATTCCCTCCTCCCCCCACCCCCAATCAGAAAAAAATTATTTCTATCCAATTGTTATACCAGTCATTACTTGCTGGCTGAAAATCAACTATGTATTTTGGGCTTCTGCAGCAACTGAGGCTTAGCCAATTTTGCTGCATAAATATAACTTTCAGACATTCTAATTGTGTTATACACCATTTTTTGACAAACATTTAAACATGTCACCGGAGTAATTTTCCTGGTTAAGTCCTTTCCAGTGGATGCAAGCCTGCAAATTCTTCTTTCATCACTTGAAGACAAAGCTTTAGGTCTTCGCCCTGTATTCTTTTTGCTATAACTGTCCTTCAAATTTAAAAAGATTGTTGACTAGTCTTTTCTTATCTTTATTGCAAAAGTACAGCTAGTCATTCCTGTTGAAGAAAGAGCTCCAAAAGATGCGATGAAATGTATGACCAATTTGCAAATTTAAGAGTTGTCACAATCTAAGCAATTCAGTAATATTTAAGCCAGAATATGTGTAGTTATTTTTTAAAAATTACTCAAGCTGAATATACCGGTTTTGAATATGCAACTTTTCTATAAATCAATTAATTATAGGGCGAGTTATGAATTTACAAAATTCTCATTGAAATTGTCATAACTTAATGTTAGCATCACATTAGGAATTTTTTCATTTCCTGGCAAAGAATGAAAATATTGCCTAGCTGGGTTCATTTTTCAAAACTTTTCTCTTGCATAGCTGCTATACTTAGAGAAAGATCTTATAAAAATATTAGGGAGAATTTATAAAATTTGCAAGATTTAAAAAAATCCTTTGTTAACAATTAAAAAGATCACACATACATGCTTGATGTATTAGAAACCATGCACATTTACATGTACTGAGAGCAATTAATGTAACATTGAGAGCATTTAAAACTCATTTATTGAAACAATCAAATTTCTAATTTTCAAAATTTTTCCAATAAAGGAACAGATTTTTTTTGGTAAATTGATTTGAATTGTATTACAGATGAATTAAAATGCTGACAAAAGAAATTATTCATACTTGAAATGCTAAATTTGATTTCTAATAAAATTTTAATTACTTTCATTACTTTAAATTAATGAGTTCCAGAAGATTTAATGAAAAACTGATTCTAAGTTTCATGAGATGATTTTTGAAAAATTCAGGAGATTTATAAATTGTTGAGTAGTTCAGGAGATTGCTTTGAAATTCGGGAGTCTCCAGGAAACCTCGGTAGCTATGGCAGCTACGTTCCTGTCATATTTTGATGCTTATCTCCAAAAATTACCAGGCTTAGCAACATTTGGTGCAATTTTTGAGGGAAATACAGGACCATTAGCTAACTATATAGTAGAATGTTATTGTGTTTGAAAATGGGTGGATGTCTGTAAAACTGCCATTGACAGTACTGTACTGGAATTTTTTAAGTATTCCTGCAGAAGAACTATAAATGTTAGAAAAACTATTTTTGATGAACAGCTTTAAATTGTAATCCTTAATAGCATATATCAATTTTGTTTCATTTGAAAGATCCAAATACATTTTATTTGAAATTTTAGTACAATAATTCAATTAATGGGTATCATTTTTAAAATTCTTTTTACAAATAAATAAATAAATAAGAAAATTTTCATTATTCCAATCTGAACACAAAGTAAATTACCCACTAAAACTCAAGACTGGTTTAGGCCCAAGCTGAGCCTGTCTCATCCCTAATGTCGCAGAATCATCAACTTTGGTTACATTAAGGTATCCGCCTACGTTCAGAACAATTTTTTTGCTTTAAGTTGCAATTTAGATTTTTTAAATAACTTTCTGGTAAATTGTAGAATAAAAAAGAAAATAACCCAGAAAATTATTTTTAATTTTCATATACTTTGAGAAATTCGGGTTCTTAAAGTAAATTTTCACTAAAATTTATCAAAACAGCTAGCAATGTACACACATGGCTGTACTGAATGAATCTTAGTTCTTTTAACCATGAGGTATATATGATAATGCTATTTGAAATAATGAAAAAACTAAGAGAAATTTTGGAAGGGAAATAAAGAATGGCCAATTACGCGACTAAATATGAATGTTTTTTTCAAATTTACAGCCTGTTGCCAACAAAAAAACTTAAAATAGAAGCAAATAATTATGTGAGAACAAATATTTTAGGTCATTTTATAGCCAATAATATTTGAAACATATGCTGAAAAATTCAAGAAAAAAAATCTTTATCAATATAGAAGGTATGGTGTTAAAAGTGAAAAGAAAATGCGAAAAGCAAAATACTGAGAAAAATGCATTTAAAGTTCTTTAGCTGATGTTAGTTCACAGATGATGATGTGCTTTTAAATGGCTATAACTTTCCTTTCAAACATCGTAAGATAAAAAAGAAAACTGATTTAGAAACAGAAATATATAGCGCACAAGATTTGCGAATAATTTTGTTATTGATTTTTTGGTGGAAATCCGATGTTTTCAGGTTACGCAGATACATTAAGAAACTAAATTTTTAAAAATTCTAAGTGTTTACTTATTAAACAAGTACAGAAATGAAGCATATAGAAAATGTGCTTTAAGACATACTGAATAAGACAATCTATTTTCATAATATTTTTACCTTAATGCCAGCTAATTTGATTCCTGATTTTAAAAAGGTTTTTTAAGCTATACGAAATTAACTCTATTTAAAGTACGGAGGAATGAGAATGCAAATAAAAATTATTAAAGATTCAACTTTACATATATATTTTAACAAATTTAAGTATTCTGCTTCAAAATTAACTATTTTTATCACTTGGTTTCAAAAACAAAAGAAAGTATCCAAAATTGTCAATGTAATAAAACTCCTTATGTATCTTAGAGATTTACCCTATTAAAAGAAAAATTTTAGTAAATTGTATTATACAGAAATCATCAAAAACAATTACCAGTAGAATAGGTTTAATCAATGATTTTTTTAAAAAAAATTGTTTAAATAAATAACTCTGGTACAGACCAAACTTCATATTATCATCCTTTTCAAACATATTTGTTGAATGAGTACACATTCAGATGAAAATCAAAATTAAAATAAGAATTTGAAGAATGCTGAAAAACAGATAATTCAACAACCTAAATCAAGAAAATTACGAAATGGTGTATAATTGTAAAATGATTCTTACCATAAGGTTTTCGGGGTTTCTTCCTTAAACATGATGCAACATATGTTTCTAGTTCCCGTAATGTAGATGGTTTTAAAGTTTCAAAATCTATTTCTATTTCATCAGGATTTGAATCCCGCAAGGATGGCTCTCTAAACTGAATAATATGTACAACACGTCCAAGTTTATCACCTGCAAGAGAACAATAAAATCAAGTTATAATACAAGTTGGCCTACTTATTTAAGAAGACCTATAATGATTACTTATGTGTTTCTTAACATTTTTTACTAGTAAAATGTAACTATTTCTGTAGATAAGAATTTTAATGTGTGTATGAATCCAAAAGTATCTGGTACAATGAACTAAAAATATTAAGCATATTTTTTAAAGAGCAGTTACTTTACAGTCCAGGCATATTCCCTGTTTTGTAGAAAATCAGTACTTGCATCTAACGATAATAAGTCTTGACCATTCGCGTAGCTATTTCCACCCTAGCCCTAACCTAAAAAGATTTTAACCCACTGTAAAAAAAAAATAGATTGTCTCTTGAAAGAATAACAGATGGAGTCCCAATAATGAACTAAAGCCCAACATTGGTGTTAAATAGTTCTAAGAATACAGCTTCAATTGATATCAATAAACTTGCAACTTAAAATAACAGACACATGAGATTTTTTCTTCTTCAATTAGAACTACCCAGATCAAGAGTCCTATATTTCAGGTATTGTAGCATTTAAAAAATAATAATATAAAAAGGTTTATACTGGGCGATTCAAAACAGATGTTAATACAATTATCTTTTAAACTTTTAAGTGATCAAAACATACTCTCAATTTGAATAGTTTGTCAAATATAAAGCAGCTTTCAAATATGACATTTTTTTTTTTTTTAATAGGTATTATAAACATAGTAAAATACAAAATTTAATTTTATATGGCCCCTGATTTCATATTACTTGTATTTAGAAAAATGTTGCCACATGTCTAAGAAAATTAATTTTAAAAATCCCATGTCTCTACATGAAATAGAGATGTTAAAATTGAAGATTTATACCACTTTATCTGTTGTGTTGGTACATGTTTTCAGGGAGGAAAATATATGAGGTGATATAAAAGTTAAAAGATCCCTTTGTAAGAAAATCGCAATCAAACACATTTAAACATGTGAAATTAACAGGTTCAATTTTACCTGAACAGATAGGTACTGCATTATGAAACTATCAACTAGTTTAGAGTTTTTTTTTTTTTTTTTGGGGGGGGGGGGTCACCTAATAATTACATCTAACTTCTAGAGAAGGAATTTCAAAGTGTAATACAGAATGACAAAAGTAATGCTGTGGCAGGGGGGGGGGGGGGAGAGAGAGAGAGAGATATCCGGGATATATACCCCACACCCCCCGGAAAAATTTTCCCAGCTATGCGCCTGTGGTGTGGGTTAAATTTCACTAGAAACTGCCAAACAGGCATTATAAGAAAATTCTAGCTAGAATAGGATTTCCAGGAGTTAAATGTAGCTGACAAATGGACCTGTAACATAAACTGATGCCAGTTGAAAGCATTTTCCTTTTCTCGCTTTTGAGACATTCCCTTAGTATTGGCAGCAACTGCTAAAATTTTCAACTGGCGATATCTTGGTAACTACTCAGCTCAAAAACATGGGATTTTTTAAATTTACCTTCTTAGGCACAGAGCAACATCTTTTCAAGTATAAGTGATAGGAAAGGAAGGACTGTATAAAAATTAAATTTTATATTTATTATATTTGTACAGTCCCTACAGAAAAAAATTGCCACATCTGAAAGCTAACTCTTTATCTGACCAACTTGTTTAACTGAAAATATGTTTCAATCACTAGCAGTTTAAATGGTAATCACTTTTAACCTTTTACAGACCGAATTGAGATCCAGTCATTTATTTTTCATATTTTGGCCCGTGAAAATTTGCTTTAAAAAATTGCCAAACAGTATGGTAGATTTCGTGCCTCTGTTAACTGTGTCAGTCAGTCTTACGACTATGCGTCTATGCAGTAGCGTAACCAGGATATTTAAAAAGTGTTTGAGTGTTTTAGATTGTTTTGGTGATAGCATTTGCTTAATTTTGAATTCATTTAAATTCATGCATTTTGGTTTCAACGTTGTTGGATCATAACTTTTATTTTGATTGTTTTGGGACATTTTTTTTTATTTCTGTCATAAATCCATAAGTGTTTGTTTAATTTTGAAGTGTTTAATTGAGTGTTTTAGATTGTTTAAGTGTTTAATTGAGTGTTTTAGATTGTTTTTGGAGACCTATGTTTTTGTCATAAGCGTTTAATTTTGAATTCGTTTAACCGGATGGATTTTGATTTCAATGTTGATGGATTTCATAGCTTTTATTTAGGTTAATTTGGTGTTTATTTTGCTTTTGTCGTAAATCTATAATTACTAGCCGGCGGATGACCTGCAGGTTGCAAATTTCGATTGTGAAGAGAACCGTGTGCCGTAGGTTGCACAAGCCAGTCGCTAAGTGGCCAGTGTACTCTAGGTTGCACATTTTGGCTGCGAAGCGGCTATTGGTGGCCAAAACTAGTTGCCGAAGGCGGCTAGTTGTAAAGAATTTTCACTGTGTTTCCAATTGGGAGCATGAGCCATTTCTGACTATACTTTTACACTGCTTTCAAAAATGGAATATACTGATGTGTAGTTGAAATAATTGAAATATTAAGAATTAATAAAAGATTTATTTTTAAATTAAAAAAAAAAGACAAATTAAGTTTGAAGGGGGTGGGGGTGTGCCAAGATAGCTCTGTAAAAATTTATGAAAATGGCTATTTTCATGATTTTTTGTTTAGTTTCCTACTAATACAGTGGTCGTCGCTTTTTCCGGTGAAAATCGGCCTGAACAGAATGAAATAGACAAATTGCACCAGTTTTCCCGCCGGTTACCCTGGTAGTGAGTGTTTCTTTATCCAGTCAGATAATCTTTGGAGATGATGAAAGTTTCAACGAAATTAGCTTTTAGGGCAAATTGACAGCCAGTCAAAGATGACTCATATTTGTGTGGAGGTGTTACTGTAATTCAATGAAAACAATTTTTAATACACTTAACAGAATTTTAATAAAAATAATGATCAGTCCTACACTTGTAACCAATGAGACACCTGATGATGATGATGATGACGATGATGATGTGGTCCCGAACTGGTTACATGCCACAAGAGCAGATTTGCTGAACGCTAGACATTTTACATAGAGAATTTCAGGAGAACAATGTAAATGATTGTATCACACCTCTTTTCAGTATTAAGTGAGATTCAATTTGCTATGCCCTTAAAACAGCCTTTAAATTCAAAATTTCTCTCTAAGAAGTAATTTCTTTTCTTTTTTTTTTTAAATAAATGTACACATGTATTTTTGCACTTGTTCATTACTTCTTTATTCCTTAATAAATATGTGCATGTGCAAAACTGTTGAGTAATATAGTTCGTATTTATGATTTAATTTATTGATTTAATTTTTTAAAATCATTTTTACTTTTGGCACCACCATTTATTTTGGATTTCGGTAATTCCAGTCAATTTCAATCTGTCCCGATGTGACCGGAATAAGTGGTAACCACTGTATTAGAAATGCAACTTCTATTTCAAAAAATTAAGTTAACTTAATATGCTAATTTTTTCAAGTCAATATTGATAAAATTTCATTTTTGGACAGCAAATGGCAAGTGGTAATGCATGTTAAAAAAATCCTCTTATTTATTCTTATTTTTACTCCAAAACATATCTATTCTTGTTTAAAATGTTTATTCAAACTCTACCGATAACATATTTCATATAAAAGATGATTCAAAGCTTGTTAAAGAATAAAAAACTATATTTGCCAAGAAATTCAGGAAGGGGCACAATGTTAAAAGGTTGGGAACTCATGTCTTAGACCACCTCTTATGACAGAGGCAATCAGAAAGACAAACTTTCTTGCAATTAATTTTAAAAATTACTATTTATTATAGCGATGTACCGAATACCATATTTTGCCGAATAACGAATACCAAATACATAGTTAAAATTTATTAAACTGTTATTAAACTTTGATTGCAATGATTAATTTAATTAGTTTTTTCTTAAACAATATTTCATATGGTGTAAAACTTCAAAAATTAAATATCCAAGTGTGTTTCCTTTATATATTATTAATAAGTTTTTAAAATATTAGTGAAATGCTGGTAATTTTTTTACCTACATATTTTATTTATTTTTTGGAGTTAATTGACTTTACATATTTATTAACACTTAATGTTATGAGTTTTTTTTTTTTTTTTCCTGGTTACTGTTTCAAATTTAAATCAGTTAGTAATAGCAAGGTTAATGTAATGTGTCATAAGATTTAAGAAAAATTGAAAAGCAACAAATTTCAAATTCAACATCTGGGTGTTTTCTCTTACATTAAAGCTAATTTCATTATGATATTAGTTTTTGTGTGATTGTGGAACACTATGTTAGGGCAATCTGCCAAAAATGGGGGTCCCTTGGTAGGAGGACTTTCTAAGGGTTTCTATTGCTTATTCATATGTGATATTAGAAACTAACAACTTGAATCAATTTAGTTCTATGGTACTATGCTATATCTTTCATTCATGATATAAAAAATATGTATTTCTTTACCGATTGGTGAATACTTAAATTTGTTTACTATTCGGTTGCCGAATATTTAAGTATTCAGCCGAACCGAATTTTCGGTTTGTCTGCCGAATAGGCAGTATACTGAATACCAACCGAATATTCAGTGCATCCCTAATTTATTATGTCTATACAGCTTTTAAACAGATTTTCTAGCAGCTGGACAAGTGACAATTTCTTTTAAAGAAAAGCATCAAATTTGAGATAAAACTGGCATCTGGTCAACTTTTTTCCTTTACTTGAGAAAAAGCACCTGCATGGTTAACTACAGGAAAAGGTACAACAGATCTTTTGCTGTGTGACCTTCACACTTCAGCCATCTACCATGTCTACCCACTCGATAGTCTTTCAGAGGTTCCAATATATATATTTTTTCCATTTATCAAACCCATACAAGCATTAATCTTTTTTTTTTTTTTTTTTTTTTTTTTTCGATCACTAATTGCATACTGAGCTAAACTCAACACCTAAATCTGGCAACAGCTCAACATTGTGGGACCAAAAACCTACACAGCCTAGACATACTTCTGCGAACATGGGCTCTGGTATGTGAAAGCATATACATTTAATTGATTATTATATTCAAATACATTTTTAAAAAAATTAGTTAAATTAAGTCTTTAAAACTTTAAGTGCTATTCCCACAGTATCATATCATAACTAAATATGGATCAGAGAAAGAATTACATAAAGTGACTGTATCAATAATGGACCTTGAACAACTAATGAACCACTTAGTTTTACACACACACTCACACAAAAGGCTTTTTGTCATTATTTGACATCTTTTAGTTCAGTTGATTCTAGATGCAGCTAATGAACATTAAAAAAAAAAAATTTTTTAAGTGATTCATTACTTTACTAATACTTTCACCATATTATTCAGATGTAGGAAAAACAATAACTGAGTTTTGTGTGATAAATCTTCTAATATAAATTTCTTAAAGCCCGATTAAATGTTTGAATATGAAAAAATATATTTATGGCAATTCTGATATACATTACTGATAATATTCAATTCATAAATACCCGGCTTTTTATGAATTTCCGCTATTTACTTAGTTTAATGCTCCAAGTATTTACAGCAAATTAAAAAACCCTGGTATTTTATACCTGTACCTGCAAGACTGGCAAGTGCTATGTGCATATCTCCCCCCCCCCCTCCCCCTGGAAAAGGATGAATATCAGTGTCCACTTGGCAAGATTCTGCTTTCAAGCAAAAACAATGGCATTCATTCCTCATAATAATTCACCTGTTTGGAGACAAAACAATCGTCCTGCCAAAAAAGACAAGTTCCCTGATTTTGGGTATTTTTACAAAATGTCCAAACTTTATCCTGATCTGCTGCAACCCTTAACAATAATTTTTGTCTCTGAAAGCTAAAAACAAATACCATTAAAAACCTATCTAGTTTTTAACTCTGAATATTTAAGAACCTATTATATTTTTTTAATTTTTGTCTCTTTAATGATCACATTTTGATAAGGTTATAACACATTGGTAGTGTCCCCTCTAGTTGACTCATATTAGGCCTACTGCGCATTAATACTGTAATTGTGAAAAAAAAGAATAAGAAGTAAAATGTTACAATAAAAAGTTATAACTATCTGCTGAAGTACATTTTGATAAAATCACATCAAATATTCACTTACATATATAATTTGACTGTATCTTTTGGAGTATTTTCAAGCACACTTTAGCTTGTTTTTGTTGCAATAAATGCACTCTTATTACAAGTAGAGGTCTGTGCCACACGGAAATTCGCAGCGGCGGCGCGCCACAGCGTGGAAATTTTTTTGAAAAAGAACATAATGAAAATGGGCGTACACATGTACACACACACACCTATGTATAAATTGACGATAAAGATTTTTTAAGAATATGAAAGCTAGTCGAGTATGATTTTCTGTTGTTGTGGGATTACGGCCAATTAGCTATATGTGGGCTCTAGGCCGAGGTGTGGAGTGCTCTCCGTGGGGGTCTTTCTAAGGTGTCCTAACAAGCATTTCGAAAGAAACGACGGAAAACTCCGAACGGTTAGGTCGACGGACACGACCTGCGTTTGAACCAGGCTACACAAATTTTTTTAAGAACATGCGGCCGTTACAATGAAAATAAGTTGACAAACGTTTCTTCATAAAATTGCCATTACCATTCGGAAATGGAAATAGAAGTTCAGAATTAAAATAAGAGTAGGAAACTGCTTTTTCAAGCTAAGAAATAAAAATGAGAATAGTTGTTTTTCTTGGTTCCCCGAGGAGCAACTGACTCTTGTTTTACCACCGCCTTCTAGAAACACTGCCTGCCGTCTTCGGAATAATGCAATGAGAAAGGCGAAACGATAACTGGCACTAATTACGCTGCCTGCTTATCCCGAGATGAGGACGATTTAAAATTATTATATTTTATAACAAGGATTCTTAACAAAGACTGGTGTTAAAATGTAAAATTGTCAAAAACTGTATAATAACGCACATTGTTGATAAATACTATTTATGGATGTTTCAAATATTTTCCTCCTCTAGATCGTTTAAAAAAGAAATCTAAAACAACTAATGACTGCATTTTAAAAATAGTTTGTTATCAATTCAAGCCCTCTCCACCTTTTTTATTTAAATGAAATATATATATATAATAATTTCTCCACTTAAAAAGGTTAAAAGATTTAGTTGCATAACTTTGTTTTTAAGTATTTATAAATTTTAAATAAGAAAAGAAAGCTATTAAATTTAGCTAAAACTCATTATAAATTAACAGCTAATTATGAATACACCAGATTACTTAATACTCTTACCATAAAAATATGGACAGTAACATTTCCAGTATATTTTATTCAAAAAGAAATCCTAATTTAAATTTTTCATGCACCTTTATCATCAGTTCTAAATTTTGTAGATTTGGTTTTTCATTTGAAATGTGCTATTATGTGTGTGTGTGTGTGTGTGTGTGTGTGTGTGTGTGTTATTATACAAAGGATTTGTCAATTTTACATTCCAACACCAGTATTTGCTGTAGCGTTTTTGTTAACAAAACTATTAATCAAAATATTTTGTATCTTAAGATAGATAACGTAAATGGATCCATACACCGTTGCATTCTTCCAAAAATGACAAGCCGTATTTCTAGAAAGGAGTGGTTTTAATTGCCCATTTAAAAATTTGATTGTAGCGGGCAACTGCAAATTTCGATCCCTGTCCACCACAATTTTTTCCTTGGTAGTTTGTACTTAAAACAAGTCCATATTTTTAATTTAAATAAAATTGTTCAAAAATAATGGTGAAAAATGTTCAGATAAAATCGGAATGGTTGGCAGCTGTGATATAGTGATGGGTAGCTTAAATTTGTGCTCTCCAACCTTTTTATAGCCACGAACCGGTCAACGTTTGATAATTTTACTGCGGCCCTCTGAGGGTGGGAGGGCGAAGGCGTTGAATGTTTCTAATTTAGATTGGTTTGATTTAATAACTTTAGTTTAATTGTATTTAAACATGCCTCCAAAATAAAATACAGTTACACACAAAAATAAATGAATATAAAGTGATGCAGCATTTCAACCGGCCTTGTTGTTGTCTGGAATAGTTTTAAAGAAAGAA
Source organism: Cheiracanthium punctorium (assembly GCA_038373885.1). NCBI lineage: Eukaryota > Metazoa > Arthropoda > Arachnida > Araneae > Cheiracanthiidae > Cheiracanthium > Cheiracanthium punctorium. The sequence continues at coordinate 100,663 of JAWZYV010011601.1, forward strand.
CATTTATTCCCTATTTTATGACTGCAATTTTAATTGATGATCTTGAAATCTTTAATAAACAACAACAAAAAAAGAGAAATATAAAAAGATTTACACTATTTCTTCTGTTACAAAGGTATAAATAACACAAACATGACTAAATCGCAAAAACCCGAGAGAAATACACCAAAGTAAATAAAATCCAAAGAATTTGATGTTCCCTGGCGGTCCGGTACTATTTGATCCGAGGACCGGGTGTTGTGGATCAATGACTTAAATAATAAGTGAAATATTAAGAATTAGTGAAAGATTTAAATTTAAATAAAGATATAAATTAAGTTTGAAGGGGGGGGGATGAAGATTGCTCTGTAAAAATTCATGAAAATGTATATTTTTATGATTTTTTTTCCAGTTTCCCACTAATGATATAAAAGCAACTTGCGTTTCAAACAATCAAGTCATCTTTTAACTTTATCTGCTTTTTTTTCAAGTCAATTTTGATAAAATTTAATTTTTCAAAAATTTTTTAATTTGATGTTCTCAATTGGAAACATTAGCCAGTAAAAGATTAAGAAGAATCCAGAAAAAAAATAAGCAGTTGAAAGTTTAGGTACAATTTTTTTAAAAGTTTTGAAGGTGATTGTACGCTGCGGCATACAATCGACGTTCTTTGTCGGCACACCGGCCCAGACCTCGCCGGCGGCAGCGGCGCTGACCTCTAATTACAAGTAAACATAGCTACCATCCAAAAAATTGAAAATATAAAGAAAATCAGCATTTCCAATATATATATATATATATATATATATTAACGACTATGTCATTTCATCTCTCACCCCCTTTATTGAAAGTTGTCCCAAAAATGTGTCCCAAAAATGTGACATACATATATTAAGAATTTTACATATATTTAAATACTAGTAGTTCACAACAGCTTTAATCTATTGTTACAATATTTCGTAAGCTGTAGAATATTCATCACATGTATTTTTCTATAAATAGGTTACAATCATAAAAATTTCAACAGCTTAAGAAAATTGCCGAGCATTGAATTGTTTATTTTTTTTATTGTGCAATGTCTTATCCTCCTGAAATCTGTATCCCTCAATAAACATTTATCTACTTAACTGTAACTGTGCTCGCGCAGAACTTATTTTTTTAAATGCTTGAGCTAGAACCAAAATATGAGTAATAAATAACAAGTTATTTAAATACACCTTAAAAAAATATTTTTATAAAGTAAATGAATTCACACTTATTATTTAAAATATAATTTGGAAAAAAAAATATTAGGCATGTAAACTTAAAACACATTTTTTTAAAGTTATCATTTCCTTTTTAACAAAAATTTAGAGAGGAATCCGAGATTTCTATGCCCACCCCTGCGTACGCCACTGGTATTAAAATAATTCAAAACGGTTCAGTATGTTTTTAAAATGTTGATGTCTAAGGGGGAGGGGGGCGACTTGACCCCCATCTTTCAAGAATCCGCACTCAGAAGCAACACTATGCACAAGCTTTCCCTTATACTTTTTATGATGAGAATGCAGGGTGTCTACCACAAAAAGTAAGCTTGATTTCTTGACCTTTTCTTGACTTTTTCTTGACCTTTTCTTGACCATAACAAATACGAAACTAATATCAAAAATACATCGTGCTGGGGATGCAGAATATGTTCAGTCCGGCGATCTACGATTGGAGGAAATTTTAGCCATCTGGGGAAATTTTGCAGAAAAATATACAACTGATTTTGATTTTAACAATGAATTAAAAAATTCTTCGAGTTTTTCTTTTCCCTGCCCGTTTTTAAAGCGATTTTTTTTTAAACTTTTTCACTGATCAGATGTTTGCTTTCAGTTAACTTGGACCAATTGCTATTTAAAAAAAAAAGAAGATTTGCTATTGATCGCCGTAAAAAAGATTTGCAATGTAGCTTGCACATTGCAAATCTTTTTACATCTATGGCAACACAGAACTTATGGAAGTCTATAATATATCATAAAACTTAGGGGAAATTGAAGTTATTAGCTATGAAACATGGGGATCAGTGATAATTATAATTGGAATCCAAGTTATTGTCTTTAAAAAAGAAAATGTGGAAAATAATCAAAACACTGAATTTAACAGGGAATGAAGGAAGAAAAAAAATTACTCTTAAATCCAACAATTTTAACCTTTTTTTGAGGAGGGGAGGTGGATAACTGATATACTTTCTCAAGATTTGAAGATACATACTTGCCAACTTTTGAAAATCCCGAGGTGTTACAACACGCAGTTGACAAATTGAACTATTGTCAGTTCACTACAACTATTTGGCAGACATCATTTTTGATGATTTCTGCTAAATAACATATAAATAACATTTTAAATGAATTTTATAAACAGCAAACTAACAGTATTTAAAAGTTTTCTTATGAAATAAACACGTGAAAAACTGTTAAGTTTGTCTGTTTGCATGGTTTAAATAGTATAAAATAATAAAATTTACATAACACACTTAATATATATTTCTTAAACAAAAAAGAAAAAAAAAGAAGCTACAGCGAACGGTTTTAATCCTCGCCTCAGGTCGGGAGGGAGAAGAGTGGACACTCAGCAGATGCCCCCCTCCACACACACACACCATTGATAAGAGGATAAACAAATCAACTTCCTTTCTCCCGGGAAATCACTCGTAAAATCAAAATACAAATTAAGGAAGTTAAGAAAAGATACATAAAATAATTTCTCTGACTTAATTTAGCAGAAAAAATAAGGAACTAAGAATTTGAATGAAATGGAAAAAACGTAGTTGAGTCGCAAATCGTGACCTAGTGCTTCATTTCTTGACCTTTTCTTGACTTTCGTGACCTTTTTCCCATTTCTTGATTTTTCCGTGACTTTCGTGACCTTTGCATGATGGTAGACACCCTGGAATGAACAGGTTAAACCAGCGTTCAGAATTTAAAAAGGTGGAGGGAGGCTATGCGGGGGGGGATAGCATGTTTTTGGAAGATTTCTATGGGCGCTATTTGAGTTATTCGGATAATTTAACATTGTATAAAACAATACATTTGTATAAAAAAATCTATTAATCAGAGAAAATAAGCTCTAAATACAACTCTTAAGCTTTAAAGTAAAAAAAATAATGTATGGTATTTTTATTTCTTTTTAAAGCAAAAAAAATGTAATTGCATGTAGTATTTTAAACATTTGTAATTGTACATAATGCTATGTACAGTGGCATAGCAAGGATTTTATTTCAGGACGGAGGTGTGTGTGTATGAAATTGCTAACTAATTATCAGTTGTAAATAAATATCACAAGTAAAGGGTCAGATTTAGGAAAGGAGAGCTGCAGCTTCCCCCCCCCCCTCCCCGGTACGCGCTATAAGCAGGGTTCCCACACTTTTTTGCAGTATGAATTCCAGGAGTTTTTAAAGAGTTTTCCAGGAGAAAATATAATTTTTCCAGGAGTATACATAAATACCTTTTCTAACCAAGCATCATCAAAAATGCTTTTTCCACCCGGCATCTTTAGGCAAATTGAAAAGGATGAAAATCTCAGGATGGTTTAAAATTTTACTACTGTCACAGGCGTACAGATTATTTCCAACACACTGCCGCAAATGGCAAGCTTTGTAAACATGTACCCCGTGTACCAAAGAAGAGGTAAGAGCATACAGCTCATATACCCATTACGAGATACTTTCGCAGTGACGTAAGAGCTAGCAGTTAGCAATAAAAGAGTTTGAGAATGCCAACGGGCTCAGTTCAGCAACAAAATTATTGGATATGAGGAGAGCAGGGACGAATGTCTACCACGAATCGCGCCATCATTTGAACTTTTTGGGGTAAGCTTTCGGCCCACTGAAGTCATTAGTACAATCCTTGTCTCCTAGTCTGTGGCAGGAATGTCAATAAACATGGCGGTGAATTATTACACTTGAAACACGAGTCAAAAAAAAATTTCGGCAGATCGCACTTGCAAATTTTTTTTTTTTTTTTCACTTTAAATTCTAGAAAGAAAACTAAAATAAACAATATTTCCAGGAGTCGATACTAAAATTTCAGGAGTCTACAGAAAAATTAGTAAAATCCAGGAGTTTTCCAGGGCCCTTAATGTTTTAAACCAAAATCCAGGAGTTTTTAAGGATTTCCAGGAGGTGTATGAACCCTGTATAAGACTTGTTTCTCGCATTTGAACTAGTAACGAAAGCTTAGCAGGGTGTCTACCACAAAAAGTAAGCTTGATTTCTTGACCTTTTCTTGACTTTTTCTTGACCTTTTCTTTACCATAACAAATACGAAACTAATATCAAAAATACATCGTGCCAGGGTTGCAGAATATGTTCTATCCGGAGATCTACGATTAAGAAATTTAGCATGGGAAATTTTGCAGAAAAATATACAACTGATTTTGATTTTAACAATGAATTAAAAAATTCTTCGAGTTTTTCTTTTCCCTGCCCATTTTTAAAGCGATTTTTTTTTTCAACTTTTCCACTGATCAGCCGTTTGCTTTCAGTTAACTTGGACCAATTGCTATTTAAAAAAAAAAGAAGAAGATTTACCATTGATCGCCGTAAAAAGATTTGCAATGTAGCTTGTACATTGCAAATCTTTTTACATCTATGGTAACACAGAACTTATGGAAGTCTATAATATATCATAAAACTTTGGGGAAATTGAAGTTATTAGCTATGAAACATGGAGATCAGTGATAATTATAATTGGAATCCAAGTTATTGTTTTTAAAAAAGAAAATGTGGAAAAAAATCAAAACACTGAATTTAACAGGGAATGAAGGGATAAAAAAATTACTCTTAAATCCAACAATTTTAACCTTTTTTTGAGGAGGGAAGGTGGATAACTGATATACTTTTCTCAAGGTTTGAAGATACATACTTGCCAACTTTTGAAATTCCCAAGGTGTAAAACAACACGCAGTTGACATATTGAACTATTGTCAGTTCACTATACAACTATTTGGCAGACATCGTTTTTGATGATTTCTGCTAAATAACATGTAAATGACATTTTAAATGAATTTTATAAATAGCAAACGAACAGTATTTTAAAGTTTCCTTATGAAATAAACACATGAAAAACTTAAGTTTGTCTGTTTGCATAGTTTAAATAGCATAAAATAATAAAATTTACATAACACACTTAATATATGTTTCTTAAACAAAAAAAAAGAAAAAAAGAAGAAGCTACAGCAAACGGTTTTAATCCTCGCCTCAGGTCGGGAGGGAGAAGAGTGGACACTCAGCAGATGCCCCCCTCCACACACACACCATTGATAAGAGGATAAACAAATCAACTTCCTTTCTCCCAGGAAAATCACTCGTGAAATCAAAATACAAATTAAGGAAGTTAAGAAAAGATACATAAAATAATTTCTCTGACTGAACTTAGCAGAAAAAATTAGAAACTAAGAATTTGAAAGAAATAGGAAAAAATGTAGTTGAGTCGCAAATCGTGACCTAGTGCTTCATTTCTTGACCTTTTTCCCCATTTCTTGACTTTTCCGTGACTTTCGTGACCTTTGCATGATGGTAGACACCCTGCTTAGTAATCGGTAGTGAGTTTAGAGTAATGAATGCATGGGGGTATTAATATTTTTGTTACTTTTACAGCACTATTCAGTTATCATCAACCCATGTTTGCAATTGCACGGAAAGATCAGGAAACCCTCATACTTCCAGTCGATGAAATAAATGTAAAGGAAGAATAAAAGAAAAAGGGGTGAGAGATAAAATGACGTAGTCAATTAATATCATTTTGTAATATGGCAACAATGAAACTAAAAAATTTGGGGGGTTTAGGGGGTCTCCCCCTGACGAGGCTCGAACAGCCAAGTTATATATATATATATATATATATATATATATATATATATATATATATTATATATATATATATATATATAGTCAGACCTCTATTCACTAAATCCCAGAAAAAAGTTTGTTATATGGAAAATTCGTTAAATAAGATTTACCTTTTAAATGCTTTAAACAGCATACAACCGATTTTAAATTTATGAACACAAAATATTACTGAAAACTTATTCACACTTTTAAAAAGTAAATAACAGCAATTTGAACTTTTTTTTTTCTACTTAACAAAAAGAAATCTGTAAGGAGAAACAAAAAAGTCTGAAATTACATGGCTTTTTTTGGTTTTAAGTAAATCATTTTACGATAAAATTAATGAATTTTACTGTGATTATCATATTCATTATAATAAGTAAATAAAGAATAAATTACTATCATGTGGTACTGTCAGACATAATTAAATTTTTCAACAGTAATTTTACTACTACTCAGTAAGTTAAGACACCTGATGAAACCAGTTCATAGTCATTGATAAAAATGAAATAAACACCGAAAAAAAGTTAAACCCCAAGTAAAACTTTATTAAATAGAGCATGAATTTTGTTATTTGGAGGGTTTTTTATGAAGAAATTCGCAAAATGTTCTTGATTCCCAGGAAAAATTAGCAAAATAGACATCTGATTATATATATTTTTAAGAAAAAATATTGACCCTGGCCAAAGTAGGCTTTAATAAATGATGGATTTATAATCGCTAACATTTGGCCATCATCTCGGGCACTTTTTGGTATTTCTAGAAGTATTATTTTTTATAAGGAATGGCCAAATTTGACCACTGAACTTTTGTTGTGGCAAAAACTGCGAAGCTGATAACATTGGCATACTTTTTTTTTTTTTGGAAATACTGAATATAACGTAACATGAAAGATGATGATGATAGTACCTGGTAGTTTGTTTATATCTAAACTGAGCTGTCTTTTTTCATCATAAGACATGGGTTTGGCATTAATTTCTTCTTCTTCACTATCTATGACAGGTGGCACAGGAGGTGGTGGTTGTGCAGGCGGAGGAGGTTGTTTAGTCTTTCTTTGTGTTTTACTAGTCCTTTGTCTTTTATTAGGTGTTGGAGGTTTAGGTTGGCTCATAGATTTTGAGGATGAAGAAGTGTTCTTCGTTTTAGACTGTTTTTGTGATTTAGCAGGTTGACTTTTCTCGACTGGAGCAGGTGCCACAGGTGATGTGTATGGAGGGGACACAGAAGTAGCGGGTTGTGCAGAGGGTGCCACACTCTGAATATCAATTTCTTCTTTCACTATGTCAGATAGATCTTCTTTTATTTTTTTCTTTTTGCGTTTTTTCTTCTTTTTATCCCTATGACCACTACTTTGTTGAGCAAGATTATTGATTTCTTCTGTCACTTTTCGTAGCTATAAGATATAAATAAAAAATGAAAATGTAAAATTTACAAGCAAAAAATAAATATACATGTGGCTATCAAAACAATACAAATATTTAAGATTTAAAAGGAATCTTCGTACTTGTGTATTATTCCTCCGACATGCCAAGTGAAGAGATTACTCGCCAAGGGTTTGTAGTCGGCAGTTCCGTTGCTATTGTGCACGCGATAATGTGCATCAAAATACCGTATGTTCTGCTGTGGATAAAATGAATCGTGTTTCTTTTGAAATTTTTTAATTTTTATGTGTGCATTTGATTTTTAAAATTGATTTATGACTTATTTAAATTTAAGCATTTAACAAAGCATTGTAATGGTAATAATATGAAAAGTGTGTGCTGTTAACTGCAGCATTTGCATTAAGCAGAACTGTTATGTGTATGCTGCCCAGGCGCCATTTGATGAACTGCGTTTGTGCTGTACTTATTTTTAAATGCTTGTTTATGTATTCTTAAAAAATGTTTTGAATGTCTTGATGGAATTTAAGTATTTATTAAATAGGTTTATGTTTATAATACCAAAATTTCTGTGTTTTATAAACTGCATATTACATTTAACTGGAGGGGGTGATGTTGGTACTTTATGTAGGTGCTTTTTCAGAATAATATGTTGGTGTTTAAGTTAAATGTGAATGACTTTATTTAATTTGAATCCAGTACAGTTTGCCAGAAATCATGGATTGCATTTAGAATTGCAACGAAAATTCAACGAAATGTCTTCATTAGAATGGAGACGTCTCAACATAAACTCAGCCAAATATGAATCGAGATGCTGTCTGGCTGTTCTATGGTGCCTTTTGTTTCTCGATTTGGCTGAAAGTATTATTTTATGGTTTCCAGAGAAAACTTCGTTGCCACAAAATGTTGAACTGAATATCTATATTAATGTGAATGTATGAACCCCTTTTGCATATTTATTGCTTTAAATCTATGTACACGCGCAAATAAAAAAAGCAGTATCTATTGGTTTTTGTTTTTATGGCAACTCGGATGGTATGTAAATATTTGATCAGAAGTAGTTTAAGGTAACCCGACCTTAGCGACGCCAAATAGGCAAAAAACATTTTTGGCCGAAATGGTATTTCGTCATGTAATTATTGAAATCAAGAACGCGTTGATTGTTTATCCCTTTGTGGCATTAGGATATGTGAAATTGGGTGTGTTGTTTTTATTGATGTTGAGTTTTTCAAAAATAGTGGGTGGGTATGACGATGTCGCGAATGGTGGTGCACTGGTTGAAAGGTATGTGGGTGGGGGGTGGGGTGTGGGTAGGGGAGGGGGAAGTGAGGTAGGATGGGTAGGGGGTGGGGGTGTGTGGGTGATGGTTGGGGGACATGGGGGGGGTGGTGAGTATGGATGGTGGTGTAGAGTTTTGGGATGGGGGGGGGGGTTTTGGGAAATGGGGTGGGGGTGGGATTGGGGGTTGGGTTGGGGGGGTTTTTTTTAAGTGGTATGGGGTTTTAATTGAGGGGGGGTGGTTTGGGGGTGGGAAAAAAGAATAATTAAAAAAAAAGATTGGGGGGGGTTTTGTGTGGATGTTTTTGTTTGGTAATGGGGGGGGGATAGGATGGGGGGGGGGGGGAAGAAATTTTAAATGTTTTGGAATTTGAAGGGAAGGGGGGGGGGGGGATGGGTTTTGGGGGAGGGGAATGGTGTAGAAGGGGTTTTTGGGGGAGGGGGATGTTGGGTTTTGGTTGGGGGGGATGGTGGTTGGTGGGTAAGTAAGGATTTGAGTTTGAGGAGGGGTGTTTGGGGGGTAGATGGTGGTTAGGAAGGGGGTTTGGGGGTTAAGGGGGGTTGTGTGGGTGGGGTTGGGGGGGGGGGGTTTTTGTTGGGGGTTGTGGGGGGGTTTTTGTGGGGGGGTGGGGGGGGGGGGGGTTTTGTTTGTTGGTGGTTGATTTTGGTTGGTTGGGGGGTTTGGGTTTTTTGGGGAGGATTGGGGGGGGTGAGTGGGTTGTTGGGGGGGTTGTGGGGTGGGTTGGTGGGGGGGGTTATTTGGGGGGGGGGGGGGGGGTAATGGGTGGGGTAGTTTGGGGGAAAAGGAGGTTTAGGTGGGGTATTTATAGATATTTTTGAGATTGTGTAGGGTGAGGATTGGTTGTTATGAAAAGTGTAGTTGGGGTTTTGTTTAAGGGGTGTTGATTATGTAGTGGGGGGGGTTGTTGATTTGGATAGTTATGTTGTTTGTATAGGATTGGGGGGGGGGTGGTGTGGTGGGGGGTGTTTGTATATTGGTTTTGGGAGGTTTGTGGGAGGTGGGTTTAAGGGTTTGGTTGGGTTTATGGGGGGGGGGGGGGGGGGTTTTGGTGGTGGGTTGGTTTGGGGGGGTTGGGGTATAATGTTTGTATATTTGGTGTTTTATTGTGTGGGAGTTTGGGTTTTTTGGGGGGGTGTTATGATTTGGGTGGTTGGTTGGGTTAGTATTATTGTGGGGGATATGTTTGGGTGTTGTGTGGTGGGTATTTGGGGGGGGGGTTGGGGGTGATTTAATTTATGGGTTGGTTGTTTGTTGGGGGAATGTAAGGGGGGGGGGGGGGGGGGGGGGGGGGGGGGGGGGGGGGTTGGGTGGGGGGGGGGGGGGGGGGGTTGTTGGGTTGTTGTTTTTGTGGGGTGGGGGGGGGTTTTGTTGTGTTGTTTGGGGGTGGGGGGGGGGGTTGGGGGGGTTTGGGTGGGGGGGGTTTTGGTGGGGGGGGGGGGGGTGTTGGGTGGTGGTGGGTGTGGGTTTGTTTGGGGTGGGGGGGGGGGGGGTTTGGGGAATATGGGGGTTTTGTGGGTGGGGGTTTTTTTGGGGTGGAGTTTGGGGGGGTGGTGTTGTGGGGGTGGGTTATGGGGGGGGGATTGGGGTTTGGGTGTGGGGGGGGATTGTTTTGTTGTTGTTTTGGGGGGGTGTGTGGGGGGGGTGTTTGTGGGTTGTGGGGGGGGGGGGGGGGGGGGGGGGGTTTGTGTGTTGGGATTGGGTTGGGGGTTGTTTTTTTTTGTTGTTTGTTTTGGTGGGGGTGGTGGGGGGGGGGGTTTGGGTAGGTGGTTATAAAGGAAGTCATGTTCAAGGTTTTTTGGTCCTCAAAACCTGCTGAGGGGAAGAATAAGGGAATCTCCGTTGTGATGTGTGGGTTGATAAGTGGTATCACATAATATTATATTTGTTGGTAGATGTGTGGGGGGGGTGTTGGGGTGAGGTTAGATAATTATTGGAAGTTTATGGGTGATTAAGTGAAGGGAGTTGTGGTTTGGTGTGTGGGTTAATTTGCTGGTGTTTGGTTTTTTGTGAAGTGGGGTTTAGAGGGGGGTGGTTGGTTGGTTGGATGTAGGTAAGGGTGGGGTGATGTGGGGGGGAAGGATGTGGGTGGGTTGGGTGCTATGGGTTTAATGGTGATGTGGGGATTTTTTGTGGGTTTTTTTGTTAACAAGGTATGTTTGGCCAGGCAGTTTAGTTTTTTTTGGGGCAGAATTTTGCCTGGTTCATGGGGTTGTTTTGTTGTCTGATGTAACATTAATGACATAATTTAGGATGGCCTTTTAATAAATCATTTTTTTTTGTTATCTCATCAATTAGACGATAGTTATGTATATTAGTTTTGAAATATGAACCGAATTATGATCATGGGGGTGGAAGTCGGGATTATTAACAAATGTGCGGATATGGGACTACAGCAGATATCTCTCTATATGGAGGCTTTTCAAACATATATGCCGGTCAATTCTGCCTGAATTTCCTCAATAGCAATTGCTAAGAATGTGAAAAACTTTAGTGGTTGTACAAAAAAAAACCCACAACAGATTTTCCGGTCCCCCCCCCTTCCTCAGCACTCATTCAGAACTTTTGTGTGATTGTTTGCTTTTGGGGCAGTTAAAAGTCCCCCATCCCGTACAACCTCTCTCTCTCTCTCTATATTCTCTCTCTAATCCCACATTTCCAACTTGAGGAAGTTTTTTTTTTTTTTTGAAGAAAGCCCAAAAAAAGAGCTAACTTCTTCAGTTATCCTTAAATTCTGGAGAATTTTTTTAAACTTTTGTAAATTAAATGTTATAATGGTGGGGTTATAATAAAATGTAAATGTTTTTGTACGAAATTGGTAAAATCCTTGGTTTTTAAATTAATAACAGGTTTTTTTTTTATTAAGAGAGCGCGGTGGAGCGTTTAAACCTATTTAAATTCTTGAATTTAAAACTTGAGGAGAGAGGAGAGAGTTTTTTCAAATGATGCTCGCAGGTGGGAGGTAGAGGGGGAGGAGAGGTGGGGCATACCTGTATTTTTGAATATAATATATTGAATGCCTAAGTCGTAAAAAAAAAATTATTATTCCTAAATATGTGCTTTGTATATAAATAAGTAGATAATTTTTTGGGGTAATGCAATTGGGGATGACAGTGAGCTCAGTAATATAAAATATCACTAATCCTAACGATTTAAGGGATTATCCAGGAAACAACACAAAAAATTTTACTGATTGCTTCAATTTTTTTCTGAATATGACTTAATAATTTTACTGAATTGTAATTTTTTTCCATGTTTTGGTAGGAAAAAATCCTTTAATTATAGTGTGTGAAGGAAGTGCGAGATGGGATTCCCTAAATGTTTTCATTGTCCCCCTAACCAAAAAAAATATTCTTGGTGTTTTTTGAAAAGGAATTGACCAAAAAACCAGGAAATTGAAAAATAAAATCAGTCCCTCACGTGGAGGGGTAAGGAAAATTATGAATTATTTAAAAAAAAAATCGCTCCTTTTTAGAATTCGACAATTTTAAATCCTTCTTGGTATTATCCCATAAAAGCAAGTACTTGTGGGATTTTAACAGTCCCTACAAAATAAAAAACTTAAAATGAAGTGCTCCAAATGTTTTTGGTATAAATAGTAAATAAATTCAATTCTTTTTTAGTCAGGGAATTTGGTTCTCAAAATAACCTTGCACACAATGGGGGGATCCATAGGTTTACTGGGAACTCCCTTCCCCCATACTAAGATGATGTTTAAAGAGAAAAAAATTCAGGATTATAAAACAAGGTTTTTTTTTTTTCCCTTAAAATGGTAATAATAAATAAAAAGGTCCAAATGCTCACTCCCACCCAAAAATACATTCTTCCAAAAACAAAAAAAGAAGAAAGAAAGAGAGAGAAAGCATCCACAAAAACTTCGTAAATTCATTCAATTGTAGTTCAATCCCTGCCAGAGTGTATTTATGTTTAAAGTAAGCAAAGCAAGATCCCCCTGGAAAACGCCCTAAAACCTAAAAATTCCTAAGACTTTTATATCCTGAGCGCGAGAAGAGCGAGAGCGATGAAAAATAAATAATCATAATTATTAACCCTAAAGTAGTAATTTTTTTCCAAACACTATAATTGGTTCCCAACCCAACTTTTAAGTTTTTCCTCAGATGGGCGAATTTAAAATCCTTCCCCCATTGAAAATTAAAAAGAGAGAAATCTTTTGGAGTGCGCAAAGCGCGTGCGCGTTGAGCGCGTCAAACAATAGAAAAAACTTAGTTTACCGTGCGAGCGGCCACATGTATAATAAGATGCTTTATTTTTGTACTTACAAATAACTAGCCGCCTCGGCCGGCCCCAGTTAGAATCTTAACCCATCCTTTAAAATAAATTCTTTGGTTTTTTCTCACACCGCCTTCCTCCCTTTGGCACGAAATAATCAAAGATCACAATGGAATTTAAAATTTAAAGATGGGTTTAACAAAACAGGCCCGGCCCTTGGGGTAAGTGGCCCACCCCCCGCTAACGTAAAAAAAGAACCATCCCCCCATGTTATGCTCCTACCTTACTTTTTTTTTGAGTTTTTGAAATTGCCGCCACCTCCATAAAGACCCGCACCCCGAAAGCGATGATTTACCCTGCTTTACTGTGTCAGTCCCCCCCACCCCTGTTTTAAACAGAGTGCCGTATTATGCTTATCGCCTGGCGTAAACTAATCTACCTGAAAATTTTTTCCTGAAGCCCTTCCAGATTTTACAAATAAAAAAACTTTATTTATAAAAAAACAAAATTAAAAATTAATTTCCTTTTTATTTTTCCAGGTTTTATATTTAGACCCTGAAAAAAAAAGAATTTTAAGTCCCTTTTTGTAAATCAATAACATGACAACAGATGAAACACATTGCCAACGTCGGTTTCTAGTGGGAGCGGAAATTTTCTTGAAAAGGTGGTGGGTTTTTATGGGGGGGGAAAAACCTTTGAGGTCCCCATATAACTCCATAAGGCTTTCCTTGACACGAACTTCTGATTTGGTCCCCCCAACTCCCATCCTCCGCTCTAAAAATGAATAATTCCTTGTGGAAATGAAAATTTGTCAGAAACAAAATTGGCATCCACCTAACCTTTCATAATTAAAGGTACGTGACGATGCCATCTCGCTTATAATTTCCATATGAAAGTTTGTAGAAGAAAGTCCCCGAAAAAAAAAAAAACGCATTAGCTATTCAGCTGATTTTAAACTTGAAAAAAGTAAATCATAAACCTTTGATGGAAAATTGAAATAAGAGCTGGGACCAACTATTTCCAAGTCCGATTGGAAAATCCCAAACGTTATCTCTCAGCTTTTATTATGGGAGAAAAAATCTAAAGATGAAGTTTTAAGAAAATGGCCAAAGGGAACCAAAAAAAATGTAAAAAGTTTTCGTTTGGCCACCAAAATGGTCCCTGAAGTTGTCCCAGAGAAGATGTGTGAACTATCGCTTGGATTAAAACAAAGAAGAAAAAGGAAGTAAAAGAAGCGCGCGAGAGCGCGAGTGTGTGGGTATCTACACAGTTAAAATAAAAAAATTAAAGACAAAGGCTTTATATTTAATTGCCCTGAAAAAATGCAGTTTAGAGGTTTTTGAATTACCGTGGGTGATGTTTACCAGGCGCGCTCAAAAAAAATCTTTCCCCTGTTTACAATACGCACTACTGTTGACAGAAACTGGCCCGGGACCCTGACCCTTGGGAGATGAAAAAAGGATAATTTTTTTTACTTTTACACCAAAAAAAAGTAAATTTTCAGAAAAAAAAAAATTCCAGTTCTGCAAGAAAAATATTTAAACATGGATTTAAGTCCTTGGTACTTTTTTACTGAATTTCCCCCCCTGCCCCAAACAGAACGGTCCCACAACCACGGTAGCTGGCGTGTGGCAGGTGGTGGAACGTATATGGTGTTCCTTTTTGCATTAAATAACCTAACTGGAAATGAAAAAAAAAATTCCCGTTCACTGTAACTGTTAACCTGTTTTTCTGCAAGGTGGAGAAAAAAAATGGCCCCCGATGTTTTATATCATTTTTTTCCAAAACAAAAACCATTCCTTTAAAAGAAAATTTTCCCCGTAAAATATGGAAAATAAGATTTGGCAATGAGAAAGGTTTTTGGATAACCCCAGGACATTATGAGCTCCTGTTCCTTTCTCCGATTCGTTTTGGAAAAAAAAGGGAGTTTTTCTCTATTTAAACCTGCCGTGCCTATTTGTTTGATTTTTGGATTTCCCGATGGACCTCCCATCTTTAAGACGAATGTTTTTAATATTTTGGCCCTCAAGAACAATCAGCGCAATTCCTTTTCAGGTGATTTACCTGGAGACCCTTAACAAAAAAATACTGCAAACCCCCTGAACCTGTTGGGCAATCCAACCAAGTCTTTTTTTTCTCATATAAATCCGAAGATAGGAAACTCCATGGGGAAAAAGGAATTGGAAGAGGAACTTCACGAATATACCCAAAAGAGTGGGGGAAAAAGGCGACTTCTTACGATGCCATCCTCCCGTATGCACACAGATGGCGGCGACGGATGAAGCCCGACTGGTGGTAAAAACCTGCATGCAAAATGAAAAATCTCCTGGGTGTTACATTAAAAAATAATTTAAAAAAAATGTACACTGTTTAATAGATAAAATTTTGAATCACCACTGAACTGAACGACGAATCTGAATAACTT
Organism: Cheiracanthium punctorium; assembly: GCA_038373885.1. NCBI lineage: Eukaryota > Metazoa > Arthropoda > Arachnida > Araneae > Cheiracanthiidae > Cheiracanthium > Cheiracanthium punctorium. Next base: position 115,824 of record JAWZYV010011601.1, read on the forward strand.
CCTTGAATTGGAAATTGAAGAATTTATATCTCAACATCTTTTGGGATTTTCCCCAGATTTAAGATGAATTTCCCAGTTTTTTAGTGTTCTTTTTTAAATTGAACTTTGTTAAATATTAACGTAAAATTTTGCTGAGTAATTGGGCTTATTGCCCTTAAACTGTTAATTCAATATTTTTTGACCTGTTCACTATATAATTATTTCCCAGTAAAAAGGTTTAATTTTTTGTTTTTGTAAATTATATTATTTAATTCCCCAGTAAAAAAGTAGTCTTAAGTTCCCAAATTTTGGTTTTTTTCTTAAAAATAAATGTCACATACATAAAATAATTTACGAGTTTCGCCGCGTCACAATATTGCCGATAAGGTTCAATTCTGCCAATGCCTTTACAAACCATATTTTTGTTTTTGTTTATTCCTGAAAGAAATGTTTTTTTCCGCTTTCTTTATAATTATTGATTAATTTCATAAGACAGTTTCATTAGGGCTGTACAGTTAGAAATGCCCCTCCTAGCTTAAAAAATTGTGGGGTATAAATTTGTGAAAATTTTTTTTAAAATCGAAAAATGACCCCCGTCCCCCCCAAAGTTTAAATTTTATAATTCCACATTCATAAAAATAGATATTTTTAAGTAAGAAAAAATGTTTTTTTACTCATAAGCACCCGATAAATAAATATTTTATACTGATGAGTGTTTTTCTAATACATAGAAAAAATAATTATTCAAATTTCGGTCAAAGCATCGCCCATAAAACTCATCCCGCGGATAAAATCTACCGCTCAGATTATCTAAAAGAATTATTTTTTTTTCTCCTACTTGAAAAAAAAAGTCAACCTGCGGATTATAAGGCCGGAAATTTACAGTAATAGGACAAATATTTTTTTTTAAAAAATTCCAAACACCTGTAAAGTTTAAAAATTTGGAAAGTGAAACCCACCCTAAAATGTCACAAAAATTTCCATTCATAATTTTTTACAGACTTTTCCCCTAAGAACATTGAAAAGGGGCAGTGCTGCTGTTTTAACAAAAAGGGCCAAAAAACTTTATCATCCCCATGGTTAGTTTTAAGGGGCACTTTTTGATAGCTAAGGGGCCTAATATTTTTTTTTCTTTTTATGAATAATTTGGGTAAAGTGGGTGTTAAAAATAGAACAAAAAAAATTATTTAATTTTATCCCCTTATACCTACAGGCCCTATGTTTTGTTGTTTCGGGATATTAATGATCTTTGATTTTGATTGTCCCAATTTTTTTTTTTTTTCTTCTTCAATGGTGCCCCAAAAATGGGAATGGTTTACAAAACAAAGAATACAAGGGCCCAATTAAGCTATTATGATCCCTTGCCCTTGAAAAATTTTTGATTAGCATAAAGACTAAAGTTCCAATAATGGAACCAGTGTTAAAATATTTCCCCATTATTTCCCGTCGTGACTTTGACTATACTTCCATCCCCTTTTTTTTTCCCACTTCCCAATAAAAATATTTTTTCCTTTCCTATCCCCCAAAACCCTGTATACAAATAAAGTAATTTCCTCTACAAAAATTAAAGGAAGTTTAAAAGCTAAATTTTACAGCTTTTTTTTCCTAATGCTTATTGATTAGCTCATTTTTTTTTTTCAACACATCGGTATTTAAAGTAACCATGATTGTGTTTTTCAAGCAAGGAAACCCCCCCCCCACCCCCCCCCCCCGGGCGCGCGCGCGCGGGGGCGCGGACGAGTTCTTCTTTTATCTTCTCGCTCGTTATATTCCTTCTAAACTGCCAAGGTTCTTTCCCCCCCCAAAATCCAAAATCCCCTGATTCTACTGTTTTTAAAAAAAGGTCAAAAATTGAACTAAATTTTTCCTTTTATTGCAGTATTTTATCAGACTATAAAAGTTCACAGGCCCAGTTGGCCAAAATTAAATTGTTTAATAAATCCTAAATTCACAAATTTCAAAATTTTTTCCTAAGAGGAGGGAGGGGAAGAGTTGCGCCTCGAAGCAATAATTTAAAAACATCATTTAAAAACCTTTAAACAAAGCAAAAATGCGATATGGAGGTGTCGCGGGCGGAGAAGTTTCCCCATACAATTAAAAAATTTAATTGGTAAGACCTGTCCCCCCCCTCATAAACTCGACTAAAAATTCAAACAATATTTTAATTTTTCACAAAATTTAAAGAATACTTTTTAATTAGCCCAAGCCTCTCATACAGTTTTTCTTCCCACTAAAGTTTTTAACTTAACGTTTCTAGATAAGTTAAACGATCCATTAGCATAAAATATGCAATTAAATATGCAATATAACTGCCCAACCTTTTCCCAACTTGAAAATTTGTACTAGTAATACTAAAAACCCCTATTGTTTATATGAGGTACCAATGTTTTCTAGCTATTTTTTTTTTTTCAAACAATTATGCCAGCAAAATTGTAAAAAAAACTAAAGAATTTTTAAATTATTTCTAAATATTAAAAGTTGTTAATTTAGAATATTTCCATGACAGAAAAAAAAAAAATCAAATTAAAAACAAAATTTAATTTGAAGTACCCTCCCCCCCCCCTCTAAATACATTAAGGTAAAAGGAAAAAAATATAAAAAATGTAATCATAAGAAAAAATTATTTAAAATAAGAGGGTCCCCCCAAAATGTTTACTCTTAATGGATTACTGGATGCTTCAATACAGAAAATGCCTAAAAGAAAAAAAAAAAATATTTTTATTCCTCAAGAAGAATGGAAAAAGAAAATTTTAAGCCAATGGCTGAAGCATAATACATTTATTTATCAAGGATTTTTCCCACCAAAAAATTTAATAAACAGAGCCCAGGAAATGCACTAAATTAGAAGTTTCAATTTTTTAAAAAATGATTTCCTTAATTATATGTACAAACTAAACAATATAAAACTCATACATTGTACAAAAATTTACAAGTTGTCAGCTATGAATAACGATCATACTAACGTTCATTTATGTAATTCAATTTTTTAATGCAACTTAGTTCAGATACACTAACTGATAATGCAACTAGTCTTTTATTCCTTAAATATTGATCATAGACATGTACAATAAATCACAAAGTTATATTCCGAGACAGAATTTTATAGTGTTGATTAACATTTTCAGAACATTAAATCTAATTAAATACAAATTTTTTATTTTTATGCGGGCCCCATGCAAAAATATTCCCAGTTAGTAAAATTACCTCTTACATTAAATAGGTGATGTACAAAATTTACACCTTTTTTTCTCTAGAATTTCAACCTTTTCATCCTTTTTTTCTGGCTACGAACTTGCGTTTGTCAAAAGCATTTCTTTGTAGTGCCCCCCTACTACCACTCTTTAAAAAGCACGGCGCCCGGCAACCTTTCAACAATTGGCCGCCCTTTTTATCCCCCTTTCCCCTGGTATATCCATGTTTTCACTCTCAATCTTGTTATTCCCCCTGCCCCTTCCGTTACAGGGATCATTGTAGTCAAGATTATCGATCGTTTTACGGGCCCCTTTACAAAACACTTTCTATTAAAATGATACTATAACAAAAATAAGATCGATTGAAACGACCCTTAACTAAGAACGATGCATAACTGTTCCTTCAAAAAATTCCAAGCAACGCAATCAGACATTTATCGTAAATGAAACCGGATAAAATTTCCTTTTAAAAATAAGTAAGTTACTTTTTTCCTAATTGAGATGCTTATCAGAATCAGACAAGGACAGTCATCGCTTTTTCATTTCATCTGTTTTCTTTCGTTCGCGTAACCCAAAATGAGGCACCTCTGGGATGTTTGTTTTCACCTAAAGTAGCAATAAAAAACTGCAATCTCTGGCACATAACACTTTTAGTAGGGGGTAAGAAAGAGATTCAAGATAACTTCACCGTTGATTCTATAATGCCAGTGTTATATTTGATAATTATTTAACAACATCATAATTCTAGACTTCAGCTGTTTAGTGAAAGCTGTTAGTATAAATAATGGCAGCTTCTTCAGTTTATAATTGGCTGTTTTGTGCACTTGCAAGTTTTTGTTCTTAATGATTGCTTAGTATAATCATTATCTGGCCTTCCTAATTCAAATTATCTATAGTTATTAAAGATATTTACAAAGCATTAGAGAATTAGGGATTCATGTAGAAATGAAAAGCGCCTTTTTGCGAGTTAAATTGCGCGACTTCGTGACGTCCATTGACCTGAATTTATGCGTCGGACTATAAGAAATGAACGTTTAGGAATAAACTTTAATCATTTTGAGATTGCACCAAACCAGTTCTGAATATTTTCTACATGGTACACAAAAATGATATTTTTCGAGAACAAAGTATCCCTATTTTTAAATCCCCCGCGGCTGCATTTGCATACTTCATTGGTCTTTATTCATGACGAACATAGTTAATTTTCCGCGACAGAAAGCTGTCATCAATTTTATGATGACCATAAGCCTTATTATGCCCGAATAAATCTTGAAATATTTATTTATTTAATTTTTTTTTTTTTTTTAATAGATCACAAGAAAAGAATTTATAAATGAATGCTCGCCACTCTTCGGATTTTTGTTCTCAGAAAGAGAGCCCGCAAATTGCAGGAAATTTTGCAAAAACAAACAAATACAGGTGTCTGCTTCAAACAGCAATCTTACACATTGTCGTAATCCCCGTTTGTAAATTTCCAGAACAGATGATTGCTTTTGCTAATTGGTCAAGTGGTACTAATACCCTTTATCAATGATCCAGCTCTACCCCCCCCCCCCTCCATGCCGAAATCGATCTTTGAGTTCAGTTGACTCCTGTCAACAACATCTGTTTTAATGTCCCGTTTCTATTTTACTTTCAATTCATAAAAACTTATATTAAATTGCGAAAAAAGGGAAAGAGAGTGGGGAAATAAACTGTGGTAACTGGTACATAAATTTGCGGTCTCCACTTTCAAAAATACAGTCGCCACATGGCGAATGGCGATCGTTAATTTTGACCTTACAACACTAACACCTTTAGAATTAGAAACGTTAATCTATTTCATACAAAATAAAATTATGTAACATTGCAGTTATTTTCCAGCTGACCGGGCATTAAGAGCCCCCCTCCTAAACTTACTTTTGTTTTAGAGCTTTAGACTTATATACATGTTTAATTTCCGTTTTGAGCTATTTACGAATCTATACAAAAAGCCCAATAGGCTCCTCCGAAAATTCAGCCTGGAACTGCCGTTGTACACAGCACTATTGCTGTATTAAGGTCCCTGTTGGCCATATATAAAATTTAAATCTGTCGTCCCCTGCTTCAAAGCATGCTCATTTTACTTTTATACGTTAAACATTTTACTTTTATGCATTTAACTTTTATGCATCATGCTTCCGCTGTCAATTTAAGAGATGTATTTTAAAGAGAGAAAAATATCGACTGAAATGTATTATCTGAATTATATGAAATATGCCATTGTGGAGCAAAAAAAAGCTATTTTATCAGAATAAATATATTTTTCTCTGAGGGGGGACTGTGCTCTCCCTCTGGATCTCCCATGGGCCCATATCTAGGAAATATTTTTGGAAGGGGTTTTATATTTCTATGACGTATATTTTTCAACATGTATAATTCATGTTTATTTTACATTGCGGGAGGCATCCAAGGATGGATCCAGAGATTTTTTTCAGGGGGAACGCAAAGTTTGAATATTATCGAATTACATGATATATGCCATTGTTGAGCAATAAAGCTATTTTATTAGTGTAATATATTCTAGCGGAGGGGGCGTGCACCCCTGCGCCCTCCATCTAGATCCGCCCATGGTGGCATCCAAGGGTGGATTACATAATTGATTTGCAAGGGCATTCGCTCATGTAAATGACTTATGACATCGAAAGTGACCACTCGCGGCATAATGGTCTCTGAGAAAGATGACCATTCTCGGTATTCATATGTAAATACTTTTTAATATGATCAGGGCCGGCCCTAGGTTAGCTGACGCCCCAAGCAAGTGAATTCTAAGTATAGTCGAACTCGTTATAATGAGTGCAGATTTAACGAGAACCCAGAATAACAAAATCGAAACACCTGTTGTGTACAATATTGAAGTCTAGTATAACTCACTTTAAACAAGTAAACCCTAATTATGTCAAATATTTTTGTGGTTTCTAAAATTTCTATTCACTTTTTCACCTCCCCAGCTCAGCTAATCCATTCTTGGAAAAAATCCTTTAAGGTATCAGACTACATTCGGTGAAAAATTTCTAAAAAAAGCTTAATTTTAATATACCAAATATTTTATTGTGTGTGCCCTGCCTAGGACATTATTTTGAAAAAGGCGCCTATGCTATACCAGCAGCTCCCTTATTTTGCATGGTGATGGAAGGGGGGAGACAGAGCTCCTCGCCAAATTTGTTACCATTTTTCCACTGCCGGAACTTAGATTTTTCCAAGCTGGGGGGAAAATATGAATTTGCAAACCTCAAAAGCAGATCCTGAAAATTTTTTAGAGGTGAGGGGGGGGGGAGGGCCTCAAATCTGCCGTAGAGAGGGGGGGGGGTCCGTCCCGGTGTCACCCTCAAAAGGGTGACACATACCGGATGGCTTGTGCAGTAAAAATTCCAAAAATATCGCATGTATGGCGGCAAAATTCTCCTATGGGGGGGTGACACCACTTATATCCGCCCCGAGTGTCACCCACTGTAGCTACGCCACTGCTTGAATACCAGTTCAAATTACATGAAATACGTCATCATTATCAGGTAACCTATTCTATCTAGTGTAAATTAATTTATCTGTAGGGAACGGCACTTTGGCCCCTGTATTTTTTTCCTGTCACTTATTGTCTACCAGGACAGGGATTCCTAAGTCGGCTAAAATCGGAAAAATTGCGGCTCCCTTTTTCTTACCCTTAAATTGCCGCTCATAGAAATTCCCGCCCGGGGCATGAGGGCAGGGACTTCAGCTCTGCCTGCTATCCCTCTCCCTTAGATTCGGCTATGCCCTTTTCATAAAAGATAAAAATTTTAATACTCTGTGAGAAATTACATTTAAGTTTTTGCGCCCCCCTTTCTCTGCTTACGGGTCTGTTGCTTATTAAGCTTTCATCCATTGAGAAACAGAAGTAGTCGCACTTTCTGATAGCATTAACTAACTGTTCTTAGAAATACGGTCCTATGCCATAAGTTACCAAGTAAGCTAATAAGCCAAGTAAGCCATAAGCCAAGTAAGTAAGCTTTTACCCTCCCGTTATGATTGATGAGCCCCCATTTTTCCCTCCTTATACAAACACATTGCTTGATGCTTTCGCGGTCCGAAAAATGCATTACAATTGCTTTCTGTTTCCAGTCTGACAATTAGAGAGAAAGGGTTTTTTAAAAAAATGATTCTTTTGGTGAATTTGCTGGACCCATTATCCAATTTCCCGGTTTTTTCCAGACTTTCCCTGTTTATACCATAGACACCCTGTTTATACCATTTACTATGCAAGGCTACCAAAGCGGATGGCTACTGATTGGGTGATTTTTGGACCGCACATAGCGTGTGCGGCTCGAACAAAAAAAAAGCGAAACCGCATGTCTTAAAATATTCTCTCTCCACTTGACATTGATGCATGCCCTCTTGTCCCTGCTAGCTATGTGAAAGCCAAGCATTCATCACCCAGGACATCTTTCGGCCCTTTTCGGATGCTTCAGCAAGTGGTCTCGAATCTGGGAAAATGCTGACTAATGTCAACAAAGAGGAAGCCATGCAGCAATGCGATAAATGTAAACAGACGGGAGACGATGGCGCTATGAATGCAGCGTGGCGTGGATGGCGTGGATGGCGCTATTTTATATCAAAGGGGCAAGAAGGGCGGTTTTCTTCCGATCAAGGGGCAGGCAGGGCACCGCGCCCTCCCGCCCAAGTCTGGGGGAAAGTCTGCGTTTTACTCATTAATATGTGAAGCAATCCAAATATTTACACATTTTGAAATGATTTTTGCAAAATCTAAGAATTTAATTAAACTTCTTTTTATTTCAACATCTATAATTAAATTGAGTGACAACTATCATGCACTTAAAGTCATGTCATTCACTTTAGTCATTATTATGTCCTGCGTGAAGGAATATTTCTGCATTTTGAAGTAATTTTAGCAAAATCTGAATATAAATCAAAATTTTGTAAAAATCTGATGCCTATAGTTTTTGGGTCACTATCATGTCACGAAATTTCCTTTTATTTCCTGTAGTATTTATTTAATGATGCTTTTAAAAAATTTACACATTTTGAAACGATTTTTGCAAAAATCACAAAATCTAATCAATTTTTTTTTAATTAGATGCTTATAGTTTAAGTTGAGTGACTACATATTATGTCACCAAGTTTCTTTTATTCGCTTTAGTTGTTATTACATAATGCGCGGATGCACATAGTTTGAAACTATTTTCAGGAAATCTCAAAATCTCAAAAAAAAAAAAAAAAAAAAAAAAAAAAAATTAATTCGAAGACTATGGATGAAGTTGAGCAACCTCCTATCATGCTACCAAATTTCATTTCATTCACTTCAGTTGTTACGTGATGCACGAACAAAAATGTGCATATTTAAAAAATTTTTTGGAAAATATCAAAATCTAATCCTTTTTTTTTTTTTTTTTTAAAGATTTCACTTCATTCTCTTCAGTCATTTTTACATGATGACCGAACAAAAAAAGCATCACGACAGAATGACAAACTTTTTTTTAAGGGTTGTACTGGATTGTCAGGTGCTTGAAACGGTTTGAAATCGCAAAATTTTTGAAATTCAAGTGATGCACAGATAAAAGACTAATTTTATTTATATAGATGAATCTTAATGAGGACTAATAGTAAAAAGAGCATTTTGTCCATTGACTTTCTCATGCCTATAATAACACTTCTAAATATTCCCTACCAAATAAAACTTATCATGACAGCTTAGTATGGTGGATTCTTTGAAAAAATGATAGAGTACGCATAACACCTGTTCTCAGAGACACCTGCAGGTGATCAAAATTACAAGGAATTTATTTTTAAAAAAAAAATTATATGCTTGCTTGAAAATGTCTCTAAGAAGAGGTAACTCAATGCCCTATTTGCTCAAGAATTGGATGAATTAGTAGGAAGTTCAATAGTTCATATCCCCCCCCCCCCCCAAAAAAAAACCTGGGTAATATCATGATGTAACTAAGAAAGATGCAACTAATGAATGATATTATTAAGGAAACCTCTAACTAAAAACTGTCACAAAGGAAAAATCAACTGTATATACAATACACAGAGAGATGTTTAGAACTATCCAATAAAAAAGTGATTGAAAGGGAAAAATAATTCAATGAACATACTTCTTCCTGTAGCTGTTGTAGTTTTAGAGCTCTTTCTCGATTTTCTTCCTCTGAATCACTTGATGAACTTCCAGACGATTCTGAACTGCTACGAGGACGAGGTTCTTCCTTGACAGGTGGAGGGGGAGCAGGTACAACTTCCATAGGTATTGGTTCATCTGGCATTTTAGCATATTTCATCTCAAAAACATCCTTAAAAATTTTTTATTTTATATTAGCAGAAAAACATAAGTGATGCAATAAAATGTTACAAAGAACTGGTACAGAAAATGTTCACTAACTTGCAACTTTCGCCCCATAGCAACAACTTCATGATCTGGAGGGTTGTACTTGTAACAGTTTGTAAAAATCAATCTTACATCAGCTGCGAATTCAGCTGGTGTTTTATACACTCTATTTTCTAATTTATTCTGAAAAAGAAATATATATTAAAATTTAAAACTAAAAAAATCAAAATATTTTGAATTATTATACAATACAATACTGAACTATTATAACTTAATCAAACAGCAATATGCAGTGGAACCTGTGTAATGTGACCACTCTCGGGAAAAACAAAATGGATCACCTTATAAAAGGTGGTCACCATACAAAGGCGGTAGTGTGGTGGTAGTAAAATGAAATTGTACCAAAGTGGTCACTTACGTTTAAAACGTTCAAAAGTTCTTTTTGAATGTTTTTTAAAAGTAAGGATCTTCCTAGTGCAAAAAACAGGGGCACTTAACTAATTACTCAATGCTACAGCTCTTCAGAAAAAAAAGGTTGAAATTTTTGCGCAATGTTATCATTGGTAGAGAAATTATGGAAACTAGAGAAACTAAACTCTGTACCCATACCAAAATCACATGACTTTTAAGAGATTTTTATAAATAAACGTAACACGTTATTATTTTAAAATTTGAAGATTGAGATGTATCAAAACATCAGACTGGCTATGTAAACTAGTTATATGAATTTCAAATTTTAATAACTAAACTTGACGAGGATATTAATGGAAGAAGAAAATTTACACAATAAGAAAACACACTTGTGGATTCTCAAACAAAACATATTTAATTTCAAAGTTACAATTTCAACATTGTTAAAGTTAACATAAAATCACATTTGAATTCAGTTAAAACAAATTATATTAATTTTAAATTATAACTAAAATTTAAGGCAATATTTCTAGTAGAAAATTAGGACACTTAGCAGAAGTTTTAAGATAAGAAGCCTTTATAAGTGAAACAAAAAATTGCAATAAAAACAACAAAAATAAATAAATAAAAGTGAAAAATTGTAAGGGTTTTTTTTAATTGTTCTGAGGCCATTTTAAAAAAAATTCTGATGATATAACGCCCAGTTCGAATATGTTTTCAGCCGGCAAAGGGCTGAATATGTATATGGCATTTGAGGAGATAAATGATCGCAGGACCTCTTTTTGAGATTAAGTGAGATTAAATTTGCTACGCTTCTAAAACAGCCTTTAATTTTGGATCCCCCTGATTGTTTTCTTAAATTTTTTCATTTTTACTTTGGTTCAGCCATTTAATTCGGGTTTCGGTTATACCAGTCAATTTCAATCCTCCCTGATGGGACCGGTATAAGTAGTTGTTTTTAGTGTCCCAGAGAATGAGGGGATATACTCTTCAGGAAGGCTATTCATGGAAAAAATTGCATGCCCAGCATAAGCATATCAAGTGGGAGTAAATTTGTATAACTTTCAACAGGCAGACTAACAATCGTTAAAATTTTTCACAAATTCCACTATTTGTACTCATTCTTTAAACAAAGTGATTATAGAATGCACATTTCAGGAACTGATAAATCCCATCCTGATCACATGAAAGTCATACCTACTACGACAGAGTTACAAGTCATAAGGACAGTTAAAATGTGGCAGACATTTCAGAGAATTGTTTTATACAAGAACTTACCTTTACAGTTCCAAGATCCATTGGTTGTTTGATGATATCATAATAATCATGGAGATTTAATAATTTAACATCAACAGGTTTGTAAAAAGGCCATGCATAACCACCATGTTTCTTGGCAAAGAGTTCTTTTAAAACAATATGGCAATATTTCATTTGTTCTGACATTTTATTCTTTTTTAATTTAGTATTATTTACTTCTTGAGTAATTGGGGTTTCAGGTAAGTCTTTAGACGGTTTTTTAATAGGTCGCCCACTTTCACGACGAGTGGAAATTTTTGGAGTTTTGTCTGGTGGTGGTGCTGGTGCAACAACTTCAACAGGTGAATGTACAGGAGAAATTACTTCTGCTTTTCTCTTGACACCTTTTTTTGCCTAAAAATGTTGAATTTAACATTAGAATCATAAAATCTGTAATTAATGCCTGTCAAAAAAAATTTTTTTTAATAAAACAGTACAACAGTGAGCACAATCTAGAAGGGGGAAAATTAGCAATGAAAATTATTTTAAATTTTAATCGCAACTTGCTTGTTTGTATTCACTGTTATTTACTTGCCCAATAAAAATAAATTACAATTTTACTAAGACTAGAAATTTAATAGATTTCTATTTTGCTTAAATATGTTGAATTTGACATTAGAATTTAAAAAAAAAAAAAAAAAAAAAAAGTATTTATAGATTAAGAGCAGTGGATTTTTGCTACTGTATTAATATGTATTTACCATGTAAACAGAAATGTCAGCGCACAGATACAAAACTATTTTCTTACTGTACAATGATTTCATGCATATAATATGTAATTAATGCCTGACAAAAAGCCTTCTTTGATAAAACAGTACAATGGTGAGCACAAGCTAGAAGGCGGAAAATTAGCAATGAAAATTATTCTAAATTTTATCGGAACTTGTTTGTTTGTATTCATTGTTATTTACTTTTCCAATAAAAATAAATTACAATTTTACTACGACTAGAAATTTAATTGATTTCTATTACAAGCATTCCAGCAGAATCTCTAGTTAAGCTTATGTTAGTGCAAAATAGAGCATTCTGATGAACAATGCAACCAGGCTAGAAACAAGAGTGCAAATAATCATTGTAAAAATACACTGGCCTCCAAAAGTTAAGGAACAACATGCTTTTCGAAGCTCGCTCTAAAAAAAAAATAAATAACACTAACAATCAAATTTATAGTTTATTTAAATGATAAAAATGAACTTTATACAAATTCATGCAAAAATGATAGTTAACACTTTTTTTTTAATAGAAAAGAACAGGCATATATGAGTGAGAGAAAAATATGCAAACATCAGGCTTCCGTAATTACGTGTGTAACTTTTGCTGATTTACAACTTTTGTTAGCAGATTCGTTGACAATAGGCATTAGGGGTGTCCGCAATGTCTGAGAGAAGCCACTTGCCTCATTTGTTAAGGTGGTGGGCGGTCGGATGGATGGAAATGGGGTTGTCACAGGCTGATGCTGCTAGGCGTCTTAATCTGTCTCGCAGTGTTGTCCACTGTCTCTGGAATCAATATCAAACCAAAGCTTCTGTGTCCACAAGACATGTTCCAGGACGACCACGAGCTACAACACCTGCAGAAGACCGCTTTATAGCTCTTTTGGCCCGAAAAAGAAGAAGAAGCATTTCTGTGCCTCAACTTGTGGCAGACCACTCTGTAGCATCAGAGAGAAGAATATCCGCTGGTACGGTGCGAATGCGTCTTCACAATGCCGGTCTCTGTGCAAGGTGACTGGTGTTGTGTGTCCCCCTCAATGGCCGACAGAGAGGGGTCAACTTATCTTGATCAAGAAAGCACGTTTCCTGGATCAGACAGCAATGGGCTTCTGTACTCTTTACAAACGAGTCCTGATTCACACTAGAGAGGGATTCAGGACGTCTGTTGATCTGGAGGGAACAAAGCACCAGATAACATCAATCCAAATCTGTAAAGACACAATTACCGAGGTGACGGAATATTGGTTTGGGCAGGGCTCTCACTCGGTGGTCACACTGACCTGCATGTGTTCAAGGGAAGAACTCTGACTGGTGTGAGATATCGGGATGAGATCCTAGATACACGTGCTCGCCCATATACTGGTGAAATTGGCAATGATTTCATTCTGATGGATGATAATGCCTGACCTCGCCGAGCTGTGCTTGTTGAGGATTTGGGGTTTGGAGTGAATGGAATGGCCAGCTCAATCTCCAGACCTCAATCCGATAGAACATGTTTGGGACTACCTTGGCAGACAAGTGGCTGCTTGAAGTCCTCCTCCAAGATTGTAGAATGAGCTGGAACAAGGACTAATCCGTGCGTAGTCTATTGAAGTGTCCGACAACTTAATTAGCAGAATGAAGAATCGATGCCGCCAGTGCAATGCAGTTAGGGGTGGACACGTTCTTTATTAGGACTCATTTTTGTAATGTTTCCACCACAAAAAGCTTTGATAAACTGTTTTCTCCAAAAGTGGACTTTTCAACCAAAACTGTTCTTTTGCTTTTACACCATACTTGTGTTGAATTTATGTTAATTTCTATGCCTTAATAAAGAACTATTTAGTGCTCCATTAGTAGTCCAAATTTTTTGCTTCTATGTTCTTTCGTTTCCATATTATTCACAAAAAACCAGGTTGTACCTTAACTTTTGGAGAGCAGTGTAATTTAAAGAAAAACAAGGGGCCAAAAATAGAGCATTCTCATGAACAATGTAACCAGGCTAGAAATAAGAGTGCAAATAATCATTGTAAAAATAATTTAAAGAAAAACAAGGGCCAAATAACATACAAAATAAAGTGATTTATGGGTCACAGAAACTTTGTGAATTTTCATCTAACAAACTTCGTTCAGATCTCATTAAAAAGTCATGACAAAAAGTCTCTTGCACTATTTAGATACAACTTTACATACAACATTACACATACTTTTTTCAAAAAGTGCTGTGGCATTATTTACAACAATGAAGAAGAGATTCATACAGATTGGTATGTGATTAAGGAAAAGCTACGCAAAGGATATCTGCCCAAAGGGGGGGGGGGGGGGTCGCCTTGGGCGGGCAATGCATGCTCAGAGCTCAGTTGCTACCATTAGCTTTTTTATATTTGTTTGGACTTAGTTTTTCAATTGAGTTTGGGCTCTTTTAATTTATAAATGGCATCAGGGTTCTAAAAAATCGGGGTTTTTTTTTAAAACCCAACCCAGGTGGGTTTTATTGGGTATTTTTTAGTTCTATTGAGATTTTTTATAGTAATAACACCAGGAAGGCCAAGAAAAAAAAATTAGCTTTTTTTTTTTTTTTTTTTTTTTTTTTTTTAGATTTCAACAAAATTTCACAAAATTTTTCAAAATTTTCAAGGGTATAATGTATGTTAGCACAGTGATATCAAATAATCATGTTTTCATATTAAATGAAGTCAGAGGTCTCCCAATATGGAATTAATGATAAAAATTACATACAGTAAAACTCGCTTAAGACCCTCTTCAATGGACCAGCTTGAAAGAGCGTTTTAAACAGGAAAGCATCTTAAGGTGAATTGGGAAAGAACAAAATCTAAGTGCTTAGAAAAAATAATGTATTTCTCTTCATTTAGAAATTACATAAGATACTTACTATACTGCATAGATAATATTGTACAAATGAAAAATATAATACGCACTGAACTTCACACATCTGATGTGCTGGGGAATGTCCAGGGACTGACAGAAAAAGAATTTTAAGTGGGAGTGTCTTAAGCGAGTTTTACTGTATTAGGTATATAAGTAGTATTATATGTGTGTTATTAACAAATACACAATACCAAAGTATCTGGTGCTTTAATATCACTAATTAATGATACAACATGTGGAGTTTTAAAAAGTGTCGAGCTTGGCAGCCAATTGGATTAATCCCGTTGATGTTTCTAGTTGCGTGTTTTCCATTGGCTTACTTACATCAGATTGTGGAAAATCCTCTGCAGAAACATACCATCAGTTGGGTGAGTCAACCAGATTCCATTTATTTATAAGCAGAGCACAGAATGACCAAGCATGACACAGTTTTTATCATACGAAAGTACTTTAATTAAAACCAGATTGAAGAAAATCTGATTGAAATTCATGGAAGTTTTGAAAATATCAAAATTTGCGAAAGTCTGCTAATCAGCTATTTAAAATTAGCGGATTTCCGCTTATTTGCGGGAAAAATCACATGCTTGTCACACTTT
This sequence comes from Cheiracanthium punctorium, assembly GCA_038373885.1. Lineage (NCBI taxonomy): Eukaryota > Metazoa > Arthropoda > Arachnida > Araneae > Cheiracanthiidae > Cheiracanthium > Cheiracanthium punctorium. The sequence continues at coordinate 131,215 of JAWZYV010011601.1, forward strand.
TTGGATTTAAATTTTATAGTTTTATTTCAAAACAGAATAATTTTAGTCAAAAAGAAAACTTTCATTATAAAATAATTAATTAATTAAAATATAAAAATAACTTAAACTTTAATGCAGTACTATCTTTTTCTGCTGGCGTTTATAAAAGGCTCCTAATTTGTTTTAGGACCATAGATAAAAGTATATTATTGTTCACTTAGAAAAATATGTTGTTCTTGATTGGCTGTTTTCTATTACTTTTTTAATTTACGTATTTTTTATTTTTTTTTTACCTCTATGTTTTTTAAGTCATGGTTTTATTTTCTAGTTAGAATATAAGTCAACCTTTGCAGGCCAACTTAGTGCAGAGTAATAGTATTTATTTAATAATTTTCTTTATAGTTATTCATTTTTTGCTTTAAACATGGCTGCCAGCAAAATATTTCCGGGGGGGGGGCAAAGGCTACTTTAACGTATGGTTACCATGTTGGAAGGAGCAAAAAGGCAAGGAAAAACAGTGCGTACAAAAATCCAGGGAGGCCATTGCCCCCCCTTGCCCTATGCTGCCGGCACCCATGGCATTAAATATATATTTCTTTTTACTTTAAAAAATCTAGAATTAATATGTCTGAGATTAAATCCCACATAAACAATGTATAATGAATTAGTTTTATATTTCTCGGTACTAAAGTAATGCAGCAACTAATACAATACAGGATGGTTTTCTAAACTTGAATTCGTTCTTGAGATACATGCTTATAAATTATAAGAGACACATGCCATTCTTCTCTTATCTGGGAAAGGATTTTTTTTCTTTTGTCATTATACTGATAATTACATATTTTATTCATATTTGAAAGCTTATTTATTAAAGAGATAAATTGCTAAGTTATCCTTGCCTGCACTCTAAACCTGTTCATTTCAAAACAAATATTGCAAATAGAATTAGCTCAAGGTATTATTTTTAAAAGGTTATTATTCTTTATGTTGAAGTTGGAAAAAAATTATATAAAATTAAACTAGCATATATATATATATATATATATATATATATATATATATATATATATATATATTATACATTATTACTGGGGACCTCGGTATCATAAAAGATATACAATTACAAAAACTCATGCAGAAGGGCACTAAACACCGAATTCCATCAAAACACTCTCTATGTGACATTGTAACTCAATTCACCTATGATTTAGATTACTAGATATATAATACTGCCTTAAAATACAACACTCCCACTGAAGCCTTCACTACTTGGAAAGTGAAGCTACTTTCAATCTTTAAGCACAATATTGCTAAATATGTAAAATACAGTTCTCCTGTCAATAGTCATTTTCATACTCAAATAGACTTCATAAAGTAGCAGAAATTAATGAGAGGAATTTTTTCTAAATGGAGTATTATTTCAAACCTTATTTTGAACATTTTATCAATTTACACTGCCCACTTATCTCTAATATAAAAGGAATTAAATCCCATTTACCGCCTTTTTGGGACACCCAGTGCTCACAACTGTTTTTAATGATATCTCTAGAGGAAAAGGGACCAAATTCTAGAAAAAAGAGACTAAAAGAGACTTAGTAAAACACAACCCCACAACATTTGCATAATTTTTTTTTTTTCACTCATGCTACGGGATTTCAGCTTAGCTGATATTTTTAATTTGTACTTAAAAAGATCAGAAAAAAGGAGGAATAAAACAAATTCATATAATTCCCTAATCCCAAATTTATGAAACTCCCTCATATTTCCAGCTGGCTCTGTTGCCACTCTACATGAGGACCTAAAATAACGAAAATAGGTGAAAGCAGGAAGATAGAAAGAGAGGGGAAAAAACAATAAGTTTTAAACAAATGTAGACCAATCAGAACATTGAAATCCACCTTTTTAATGTTAAAAATTGTTGCTCTTTATCAGCAATCCATAGTATCTGATGCTTCATATGAATAGAAATATATAGACAGAAAAAGCCTGGGGAAACACCAAATGCCAGATATGTGAAAATTCCACACAGTTCAGTATGTAAATAAAATTAAATTTGCAGGGAAAATCCAAGGAAAAGGTAGAGAGTGGGGGGGGGGGTTTAAATCTGCTGCACATGTTGTTGTTTTTTTTTGTTGTAATAAATTTTAGGACTCCTTATATGATAGTCTGAAAACTAAAAATATAAAAAACAGTGTTTCTCTTTTTTAAAGTCAGCATATCTCGATTTTAAGTGGCTATAACAAATTCAAGTCAGGGTGAATCACCATTATCTGCATTTTTGTGCAAAATTAAACTATTCCGCAAAGGTTTACTCACACAAACTTAAATTTGAACAAAATATACTGATATTTTAAAAAAGTATGATTTGAAAGGGGGGGGGGGAGAGAGAGAGAGAGAGAGAGAGAGAATAGAGTTCGCGTCAAAAGAACAATAAAGATAACAATTGTACGAACGAAGAAAAATAACACTGAAGAATAATTTTGTTTAATGCATTCCTTTTTTTTAAATTAGTAACTCTTTCTTTTTCAGTATTTAGAATTTTTAACTTTTCGGTAGTGATCCTAAAATTGGGAATTATTTGTGCACTTGACTTGGATCCATCCTGATGTTGCCATATAATTGTAAGGATTATCCCATTAAGTATTTGATATTCACCAATGCACAGAATTAAACATGTTTACAAGTGTAAACAACTGGGGTAACTTAAAGTAGATGCTAAATAAATAAATAAATAAAATCCTAAACACTTTCATATTTTAATACGTACTAAAGTGCTCTGTATTAAAAGTGTATCATAATTCATGCGTTATCCCTATTTTTCTTCCTTGTTTCATAGAAAATATCTTTGGAATCAAAATTTATCTTAAAATTGCCTACTAAAACTGTTTTACAATCTTTGCCAAGCATATTCGAACTGAAATTCACCATTTTAAATACTGCTTGGAATGGGCATCATAATCCATAGAGTGTGCTGTGTCATTCTTGTTCCACAAACACTTCGGAATTGAAATCTATATTAAAATCGCCTCCTAAACTATTTTACAATTTTTGCCAGGAATATTCTAACTATACTTTTCCTTTGTAATAAACTGTCATGTTTGAAGATATTGCCAAGCTTGGTTCGGTTTTGAAGATACAAAATTTGGTGATCAATTATCAAAAATTGCAAATCTTGTGCAACTTTCAACATTTTATTCTCCCCCTCCCTCCTTTCTCGTAATCTGGTAAACACATTTGGAAAAAATGCTTCAGCACAAGAAATTGTGTAGGCAAATTATGCCAATGCTAAAAAACCTGCTAGTACTGTAGTGCTTAAAAAAACAGAAAAGAAACTCATATTTTTTCATTTGTGTTTCCCCATCTTCTCAGATTGAATCATTAAAAGGTGAGGGTGAAAAGGAAGATCCAGATTCTGTTTTCTATTATAAATAAGCAGGACCAGAAAAAATTCTAATATTTGACATTTATGTGGATGGGTTTCTCAGTTGGTTTGCAATTAGATTTCTTACAGGTGCTTATCATTCGAGAGTTACCATGACATGACTTTGGAATTTCTAGAATCTGCGGTGAAAAAGAGGAAATAGGGACCATTTACATGGAAAAGGGACTTTTAGAGAGCTCTAACTAAAAAAGAGACTTTTAGGGAAAAAAGAGACTATTTGTGAGCCCTGGACACCCTGTGCTTGTGTGTACATATATATATAGATATATAGTCAGGTTCAGATATGGAAATAAGATATAAAGTAAAATAGCTCATAAACTGTTGAAATTATTCGCAGCTCAAACAATAAAGAAAATTACATACTTTTGAAGTATGAGATGATACAACCGGATCTGGTGTCTTGGTGGTAGTTTTCGAACTTTCAGCTGCTGCTCTTGTATGAGAAGAGTGATGATGAGTATCATTAGATGAAGAGTAACTGGAATGCCTAAGAGTAGGGGGGGATGTAGCTGGTGAAGCTGATAATGTTGTTGGTGTATTTGTACTTCCAGGAATAGTTAGAGGTGCTGTTGTTCGTGTTGGAGGTGGCAATGGGGCTGTCTGTGAATTGGGAACAGTTGTAACACAGTTTTTGGCTCCTCCAGAAACTGACGGGAGCTTGGAATTCAAAACTGCATCAGCAACTACAAAATAAAAATAAAGTCATTAAAAGAAAGCTACAGTAAATATATAGCAATGCGCATTTAATGTAAAACATCATCACTCTTATTACATTAAAATAAACATGGCAAACAATTCATTTCATATGCCTAAAATTTTTTTAAACAAACTTACAAAACGTATGATTTTAAAATATAAGTTGTTCTAAGCCAATTCATCCAAAAAATTTCAAATTTTTACTGTCAGAGTTTTTAAAATTTCTTGAGCTTTTATTTTCTTGGCTTTCCCCCAAGTTTAAGCTTTTTTTTTTTTTTTTTAAATTTAGGACAACCAGTACACGCTAATTTTTTTTTCTGCATATAGTATTGATATGCAAGTGCAACAGGGAAAAGAAACTGGTTTGTTCCTCTTCATTGATTTTTTGTTGTTGTTGTTGTTGTTGTTGCTGTTTTAAATCTTTGAAATGACAAAAAACAGTAGTTTGTGAACGACTATTTGATTCCAAAAACCTGCATTTAGGATTAACATAAAACTATTTAACTATGCACAGTTAAAAGTTCATTCTTTAAGCTTTCCAATAAGCCCTATATGGTGTCCTGCTAATACAAATAAAAATTCTACAGCTTATAGAAAATGAGTTTAAAATTATTATTTTTTCTCATCTCGGACTAAAAAAATGTCTGTATCTAGAGAACAAATTTTTTAAGGCATAAAAACACTGTTTTGTTATACACAAGATAGGTATATTACCTACAAAATCTCATAAAAATAAAAAATAGTGAGGCACGTTTTTTCTTAATATTTGTTGATTTTATATGGAATGACCCTTAAATGATCAATGCAATTAACAAACAAAAAGAATGCGTATTTTGTAAAGGTTTTGATTTATTAATGCATCAGAAAGTTTGTATGCAAACCCAAGAAATCACATCGCACTGATTCCGTGATTTAAAAAATTATGTAGATTTGCATTAGATTGATTTTACATGGCTAAATGCAAAGGGAAAAAGATTTTTTTTTTTAATTTAAAGTCTATTTTTAATATTCCATTGTTAAATAAAAAGGACATTTCGGGTAACTCAACTCAACAAAAAAGTATTTTTTCCTGTGCTTATTGATTGGTGTATCATTTATCCCTTATCGTATTTTCCTTCATTGAATATTCCATATCTAAAACTAATTTATAAATAAGTGTGTAGGTATTATTTTCTTCAGGATAGAAGTTAATTTGTGATTGAAATTTAATGCAACAAATTGTTTGTAGTACACCATGTAATTTTTCAACGGCTAAATTCAAGCTTATACATTTAAGCTCAATAAGATATGCTTAAGCCCTTGTACTTTAGCCGCAAACTACCAGAAAATAAAATAATAATCTGCTAACTCACAGATTAAGCTTTTAAAATTAAAAAAAAAAAAAAAAAAAAAAAAAAAAAATTTGAACTTTTATACAAGAATAAAAAGAAATATTAGTATTCTTCTTTTCCATATTTTTGTACTTTCATCCCTGGTATAAATATAAATGGCTGAAAATGTATTAAAGTATATTTTTTATTTTTTGCTGGAAAATGCATCCATGTATATTTCCGCTTTTTTGCTCTTCAGCTGTTTTCAGGCCTGAATAAGATACTTTCATTGACAATACAAAATACACTCTAGTTTTATTATTAAATATTTAGTATTTAAATTAATTTTTATTATGATAGAAAATATGTGTTTCATCACATTTAAAAAATGATTTTATGTTTATGTAAAGCATACTTTTTGCAAATTTTGTATGTATTAGGTTTAGTGAGAGAAAACTCGCTGTCCCATAGTAACAGATGGCAACTAAGAGGTCTCATCCTGAAAGAGCACATCTTTATATGAGCATCTGCCCCTGAAGGGGTTGATGTATTGAATTTATTTTCAATGGCCCTCTGTAATTAAACTACTGCTGAACAAGATGGTACAATAGTCCTAAATATAAGATTTCAGGATAAGAACATTCTATGGCCCCATTTACATACACAAAAATGCAAAATAAAAGCCGTAACTTATGCCTTTCTTTAAGTAGGAGTAAAGCTTCTATCAAGCTTTTGTAAAAGAAAAATGCTGAATTGAAAATTTCTAATCCAATGAAGAGTGAAAGGAGGGATTATGAAGAAATTGAATTTTATTTTCTACTGATTTACATATTTTCAAAGGTTTATAATAGGGATGCACCGAATATTCGTTTGGTATTCAGTATACTGCCTATTCGGCACACAAACCGAATATTCGGTCTGGCCGAATACTTAAATATTCGGCAACCGAATAGTAAACAAATTTAAGTATTCACCAATCGGTAAACACATACATATTTTTCTATATCATGAATGAAAGATATAGTATACTACCATAGTACTAAATTGATTCAAATTGTTACTTACTAATATCACATGTAAATAAGCGTTGGAAACCCTTAGAAAGTCCTCCTACCAAGGTACCCCCATCCTTGGCAGATAGCCTTAATGTAGCATTCCACAATAATGCAAAAAACCAATATCACAATGAAATTAGCTTTAATGTAAGAGAAAATACTCAGATGTTGAATTTGAAATTTGTTGCTTTTCAATTTTTCTTAAATGTTATGACACATTACATTAACCTTGCTATTACTAACTGATTTAAATTTGAAACAGTAACCAGGAAAAAAAAAAACTCATAACATTAAGTGTTCATAAATATGTAAAGTCAATTAACTGCTAATTTTTTAAATAAAATGTGCAGGTAAAAAAATTACCAGCATTTCACTAATATTTAAAAAAGCTATTAATAATATATAAAGGAAACACACTTGGATATTAACATTTACAGCATTTTAATTTTTGAAGTTTTACACCATATGAAATATTGTTTAAGAAAAAACTAATTAAATTAATCATTGCAATCTAAGTTTAATAACGGTTTAATAAGTTTAATAAATGCTAACCAAGTATTCGGTATTCGGCCAAATATTCGGTTAGAATTTTAACAAAATATTCGGTATTCTGCAAAATGTGATATTCGCTGCATCCCTAGTTTATAATATATATTGGAATAGCACTGTTATAAGAGACACGCGCTGTTATAAGAGACACAATTAAAGAAAATGAATAATTTTATTTCTTAAACAATGCATAGTTACAGGATGGTGGCAGCTACAAGATATTTACATTAAGATCAGAAGATGAACTTCAGTCAAAAATGAGAAATTAAATTGAACAACAATCAAGAGGTTGGCAAAAAATTCAATACCTTTATTTAGCTAAATACCTTTATTATAATTAATGTTAAAAGAATGCAGGATAATATAGTCACCAGAGATTAAGGGAAGACATACCAAAGAGAGAAGGACACCTAGATAGGGCTGCAGACAGGATTTTTGGGCCCTGGGGCAGGTTTTTCCGATGGTCCCCTCTCTCCCTCAATAAATAAATAAATAAATCTCCCATTTTTTTATTCAGAAAAGTATTTTAAATGCTTTAGATTTAATATTTAAATTTACCCTAGGCCATATACATAAATCTTATACATAATAAAACTTCTATCAAATGGCATGTATTTTATCAGAATAATTTTTTTAAAAATAATGTACATATAATTCTGAAAGCCGTTTTTTTTTTATATATACAGAGAATCAGTTGATACAATTAAATCTACAACTTTTTAAAATATCGAGTACTCGCTATTTAAAAACCAAAGCATTGTTATTATAAAATTCATAGCCAAATGAATAATGGAGAACATTAGCAAACACCAATGAGAGTTAATGTCGCAGACCGATTTCGGTAAGTACGACTTACCAGCACCAGTGTGCGAATGCATTCTCGCACTGATGATGATAAGTCATATTTATTGAAATCCATTTACGGTATTAAATCTCATTGGTGTTAGTTTGCTAACAGTGCTTTATGTGTTAAAGCAAAGTTACCTTCGGATCATTCCATGTCAGATCAACCAGGTCACAGATTTTAATGAAATTTGGTAAATATGTACTTTTGATGCTGATTACAAATATATCGAGATTAATTGAGGGTTTAAAAAGTTATGAGCTTTCAAATTTCAGATGAGATGCCCTGTCGGACACCATGTTGAATGACACTTATACATACATAAATAGCCATAACTTTCTTAAAATGTGTCCCACCAACTTCAAATTTGTGTTGTTTTGATCAGAAAATAACATATTTTTGCTTAAACAAGGTCAATATTGTACAAATTTTCTACAATAACTGTAAAACTGTTTATTTCTCATTTTTTGGTTGACAGAGTGAATAACTTCAACAGCTAATTTCGTTAAGTGCTCCATTTTCAATTTCCACCAAATTTTATACTCAAGTAGTTAAAAGTATGCTATAACACTGATTAAAAAATCTTGATGGGTATTTTATAGACAAAGTTTTTAAAAATAAAATTCTCAACAAGTACACTCTTTCTTAAAGATCATTTATCCATATAATTACTTTTTTTAAAAGTATATACAATTTTACTGATAATATAAGTGTTTTTTTATCCCAATTTTATCCCAACAAGTTTTGAAGGAGAAAATCACTAAATAGAAGAAACTCACTAAATAGAAACAGGTACACTTTATATTTCCTCTTAAAGAAAAAATACTTTCTGCAGAAAAAGAATGCACTTTTTCAAATGGACTATATTTTCTAATTTAAAATGATAAATAAGTGTTTTTTTCTGTAACAGATTAATTTTGCATAAGAACAGCCAGTATTTTTAACGAAAAATCAATTCAGCTTTAATGCATATTTAATAAAAATATATTTCACTTAATAAAATTGAATTGACAATCTTAATTCTTTATATGCATTTGATTTTTAATTAAACATTTAAAAATAAATATTGAAAGTGAAAGCTGCAAAACATAGTATGAAATGTAAACATTAAAAGAAAAAACAAATATAGTGAAAAACAATAACAAACAAAGCTTGTCTCAAGGAGCAGAAAGATTATTTGTCATGGTATTTCTATAACTATATATACTTTTAAATGATAAACTATAACTAATAAATATGTGTATATATGAATATTGGCTGGATATGATTTAAAAATAGAAAAACTCTAATTTTTATTTATTGCCACATTGATTGAACCAGTGAATGGTTCTTTACTCAGTTGATAGGTACATTAGAAGATCTTCATAACACAAACCTCGAAACAACGCAAGGTTTTCCATTATATGGATAATTCACTTATATCATTAAACTTCCCAAGTAAACATATTAAAATATAGCTGGAACACAAATATAATTCTTAAAAATAATTTTTAAATACAAATACTACTTTAAAAACAAAAAATACAATTTATTTATTTACAGAAAAAAATAAATATATTGAAATTACCAAAAAAAATAAAGGTTATTTATTAAACAATATATTGTTTGATTTGTTTTAGAATTTGCAATCTCTCAACAAATAACTTTTCTTGCAGCCTGTGAACAGTTAATAATTCTACTTTGGTTACTCCGTCTTGTGTTCCTAGGAATTTAGAATATTAATCCTTTTTGGAAATTTCTTCAGATACTTTTTCAACTTTCTCTCCAGCGTTTGATTCTGTTTCAGAATTGTTTTCTTCTTGTTTTGAAACAGAGGAAATTATTTCAGCATTAGTCAAACAATTAACAATTTGTGACTTATCATCAATTACCAAAAATTCAAAATGTTTTCTTCATGCAAGTTTGCAAACTGATCAAACTTCCATTTTGTGCAGAATGCATTAGTTCAGCAGTTTTGATTTTAACAAATGATGGCTTAAATCCAGTTCCAAAATTCAGTTTTAAAATAGTGTTACATGACATTTAGAAAACTCTCCCTCCTCAACTTCTCATAGACTGTTTAAAATTATTTTACTGGTAAATTGAGATATGAGCATATTATCGGGCAGGGGCACATGCACCTGTCCCCAACTTTGTTTAGAAAACCATTCATTTTAAAATCTTTTTTCTTTCAAAACTTAAAGAAACATGGCTATTTTTACTTTATAATATGCTATGTGCATTCCCCCAGGAACACAAACATATAAAAAAAAAAACCTTTGGTGATGCTATGCATATGATTTAAGAAGCCAAATAACAGCATAGGATTCATTTAAACTAAAACAAATCAATGTTTTTAATTTACAAAGAGGAATATAATTAAATAAATAAACCTCTGTTTGGGAAGTCAATGGTAGAGGAAGGAGAAAGAGAGAGCTTCATTGTTTTCCTTCAAGTAAACAGTTCTTCCTCTTCCACCAGGCAGGCCAGCTGTTATGCTGATAATGCATAATGTGTACATCAGAGAATAATTGTTTATTTTAAGCTTGGCATGTTGTGGGATTTATCTAATGTCACAAAATTAATTCCCTAGGAAAGAATTTTTTTTTTTTTTTTTTTTAAATGCAGATTATAGAAATTTCTTAATTGTGATTTTCTCTGTTTACATCGGCAGTGTTAATGCGGTTTACAGAATTGCAGTATATGGATCTTTTACTGCACTTCCTGTGGCAGTGCGCATATCAACTTTACAGGGTGAGTGGTCAAATTTCATTCTAAAAATCAAGCACTTTTAAGCACTTTATAAGCACACTTTTAAGGAAAATCAAGCACATCATCATCAATTTTTTTTAAGTATTATACATGCAACAGATCAGTAGCGTAGCCAGGAATATTTTGCAGGGGGTGGCTGAGAACTCAAAAATTAGAATGCAGCATAGCTTATAAAAATCAATAACATATACATATTTCTTTTCTTATTTTTTTCTTTTTTTTTTTTGGAGGGGGGGGGGGAGACTACAGATTGGCAACCCCCCCCCCTTCAAATTTTGGCCTAAAAAAGTTTGCATAGAAAAATGAGTAAGAAAAGGAAGAAAATTTTTAAAAATCATAAACTGAGTTTAAAATCTTTGAAGTTGGAAAAACACACTATAGAAAAAATAAATAAATTTGGCTTGGTAAAGTAATTAAAAAACTTTGTAAAAAACACACATAAGAAGTAAAAGGAAAGAGGATACGCACGTTTCGTTCAAAAATTGTTTTGAACTTCTTCAGTCCAAGCCCTTCGTCGTAAAGAATACAGGGAATTCTTTACGACCTGTTAAACCTGTATTCTTTACGACGAAGGGCTTGGACTGAAGAAGTTCAAAACAATTTTTGAACGAAACGTGCGTATCCTCTTTCCTTTTACTTCTTATGTGTGTTTTTTACAAAGTTTTTTAATTACTTTATCGTTTAACACCAGTATTTTGAGTGTTTTTTCAAATTTGGCTTGGGTCTTCAATTGAACCTCAAACTCCTGAAATCAAGGGGAACTTTCAAATACACTATCATAGGAATCTCAAAAAGCTTTTGAAATTATTCACGAATACGTAATTTTCTCCATATCCTACTTTCACTCATTTCAGGAATGGCTGCAGCCCCATCAGCAACACTCTCGCTACACCCCTGCAACAGATGAAAACAATTTAAGCTTACTTCAGGGATGCTACAGCTGAAACCCCAGTTTGTCTCAGCATCGTCTCAATCAAAATACCTTTTTGTCTCAATTAAAATTACTTTTTGTCTTGGTATGTGCCAACTAAAATTAGTTTTTTTTTTTTTTTTTTTCCCAAAATTGTCTCTCTCTACTAATTTTATTTATTTTATTTCTAGAAGAACATTTTTTAATCAGTTTCCCCCTTCAGCTTCTCAAAGCTCTTTTGCAATGGCCTGAATTTTTTGGGTAGCCACCTCATTTTTTAGTGGAACAAGCCTGAAATTATAACAATTGCAACTGTATTTTACACATGTTTGGTTTCTATGAAATTATTATTAAGATAGCAAATTTAAAAAGTTTTGCATAAAATCGTAAAAAATCGGTGGAAAATGTAAAAAAAGGGAGTTTCGCGTAAAATCGTCAAAATACATGGGGAAAACGTAAAAGAACGGCAGTTTCACGTAAAATCGTAAAAATCCGTGAAACAGTGCAACCTTCAAACTGAAAGCACATAAATTGGCAAGTATGAATAGGTAAATTTCAAAATTACTACCATAATTTATGGAAGAAATGCCGCATCCATGATCCCCCCCCCCCCTTTTAATGTTTCCCCATGAAATAAACACATGAAAGTCTTTTAAGTATATTTGCATAGTTTAAATAGTATAAAATATATAAATATTTACACAACACACACTTAATATATATTTCTTAAACAAAACAAGAAAAAAAAATCACACTGGACACAAAATTTATATGATTTGAAACACATGAGGGAAGGGGGGGGAGGGAAAGCAATTATGTAATACATAAAAAGTACTCTAAAATTACACCTGAAAAGGAAGAATTAAAAAAATATATAAACATGTCAAGTCGTTGGCTTTCACAAATATTTTACTTTTCCTAATCAAAACAGCCTTCATTTCATTATCATTACTATCATTTGGTATAATTTTCGTTCATATTTGAACCTGGGATCTTCAATGAAATTTTTTCTTTACTATTTTACATTTTAAAAAGTGGTTAAAAATTAATTTATATATGAAATAAGAATCAATTTTATTTTTATTTCAAATTTAAATAAGAGATGCGGTTGGCAATTCAGTAATCTTAAAAATAACAAAACTGCAGAAAAATCACATTAATAATAAATTTTAAGAGATTTTAATTTTACAACGAAATATGGGGCCTACTTTATTAAAATAAAAAATTTCAAAAAATCATTTAAAAGCATAAAAAAACAGAAGTTTTGCATTAAATTGGTAAAAAAAAAAGTCAGCTTTACAACGAAAGCGTAAAGTTAGTAAAGTATGAACAAGTATATTCAAATTGTCTTAATGATTTTACTTCTTTCCTCATGCGTGGAAAATTCAACTGTGGTGGGGGATTTGTATCTTAAAATACCAAATTTTCTTCACTAATACGATTTACACTTTTACAAATATTGTGCAAGACCGTCATTATTCTCTATTTCAACCAAAAAAAAAAAAAAAAAAACTAAAAAATTCAAGTTTTGTAATCGCAAAATAACGGAACTACGCATATTAATGAAAATGAAGGAGTGGATGTTTTGATTTGGAGGGGGAAAAACATTTGTAAAAGAAACTTGGCTTTCTTTCTTTTTCTTTTTTAATTCCTTTTCAGGTGCAATTTTACGATACTTTCATTTACAGTAAATTTTAAGAGATTTTTTAAAACAAAATATGGTCGTAATTTTATTAAAAATGCTTCAAAATATATAAATTCAAAAGAGTCTGGGATTTGTATTTTAAACTACCAAATTTTTTCACTTGATGAAATCTACACTTTTGAAGTTGTGTACGGCCGCCATTATGCTTTATTTCAACAACAACAACAGCAAATATTAAAAAAAAATAAATAAAAATTTTGCAATCCTAAAATAACGGGAATTCGGTTTTGCCAACAAATTTTTCATAATCACGCAAATTTTCGGACTTGAAAATGACCGAAAACATTGTTTTAGATTCCAATTTTATCGTATTCGGCATCATCTGCAATTTTTTTCTCTATATATGCTAGTCTGCAACTAGAAATGGAAACGGGACACTTGCCCTAAGCATAGTGCTGTTACGTGAAAATGGAAATGGAAGAAAGGGAGTGCCAAAACAAAGGTTTGTCCCGGGCGGCGTGATCTCTAGTTGCAGCACTGTATATGCATAATATTTGGATATAACCTGTTATAGGAATCCAGTTTAGCTAAGACGTGTACGAGGGGGGAATTGCAAGTGCACGACATAGTAAAAGAAGGGGGGAGGGAACAACGATGGCATCTCTTATCGTGCGTGGCGACAGTGGATTTTGTAAAGAGGCAAGAAGTCTTAATAATTATTGTTGAGTAATATTCATAATTACATAATTATTAAAGAACTCCCGAAACTTCTGGGATCGTAAAGAATTTCCCTCTTGCACAAATTTTTAATTTTCCAATCGATGAATTCAAAATAGTTTCAATGGCCCTCCCCATCGCGTATTTTCTCAATGTCGACTGGGCTTTTGCTGAGCGCTTAGTTACAGTGAAAATGAACATCCCAGGGGCGGGTACAGTCGACAAAAGACTTGCATTCTCGCAATCGCCAACGATTTCATTTTTGTGGAGCGGCTTCAAAACAGACACAAATTTTGCACTGGCCGTTCCCACCCCATTCTCCGTCTAAAATTGTTCTATATCAGAGTTGTCATTAATTTGGCTCCGATGCTGAAAGGAATTTTCAATATTTTCAAGTAGTATTTACTGACTTTCCCGCCGTGAGAAATATTCAGGTACATTTCCCAATGCTGGACACCCTGTCAATGAATCGGTTTTTTCCTATTCTTTTTAGTACATCAACAGGCAGGAAGGGGGGGGGGGTTTACCCCACACTTCCAGAACTGCCGAGGTCGAGGTCTTAATCTTTCCGTGCAGCCAGCTATAAGTTTGGATGAATGTGTTTTGAAAATCTGAAAAAATAAACAATAACCAAGTGGTGTTTATTAATTACTTGCAGCATTTATAAAACACCATAAAGCGCCATTTACAGTAGGAAATAATTTATTGTTATGACTACTCTTCTGAATGACAGATTGTTTCTCTAACGAGATATTTTACGACCTGAAGCTGCAGCGAACAGTTGTAACCCTCTCCTCAGGTCGAGAGGGAGAAGAGCGGACACTCAGCAGATGCACCCCCCCCCCCTTTCACACACACACCATTAATACGAGATTAAACAAATCAACTTCCTTTCTTGAAATCACTCGTGAAATCAAAATACGAATTAATGATGTTAAGAAAAGATACATAAAATAATTTCTCTCAACGAACTTAACACAGAAAAATTAGAAACTAAGAATTTGAATGAAATGGAAAAAGCGTAGTTGAGCTGCTAATCGTGACCTAGTGCTTCATTTCTTGACCTTTTCTTGACTTTTGTGACCTTTTTGCCGTTTCTTGACATTTCTGTGACTTTCGTGACCTTTGCATGAGGTAGACACCCTGATTTTAAGAAAGTTATGGCTATTTATGTGCATATGAGTATTATTCAAGATGGCATCTGACAGATCATCTTATATGAAATTTGAAATCTCATAACCTTTGAATCCCTTAATTAATCTCAGTATAACTGATATATTTGTAATCAGCATCAAAGGTTGTGCATATCTACCAAATTTCATAAAAATGCATGACGGATGGTGTCATTTTCAAAAAGTTTGGGTTGATTTGAGGTGGAATGACCCCTTCCTTCTTTATCAAATAAGATATTAGTTTGCAAAACTCCAATTTATATGAAAATGTGAAAAATAGGAACTAATAAGCACTTCAATCGGCAAATTTTGTTGCTTACAAATGTTTTTATGAAGTTCCTACGTTTGTAGCTGCGTGAGCCAAAAAAGGTTTTGGGAGATGTAATATATTTTATTTTCCTGTGTGATTTGTTAGCTAAAAATTCGTAAGATATATCCTCCAGGAGAAGCCTAGGCCAGTTATCCCCTGCCGATATTTGGATATTTTAAAAAAATTCCCAATGTTTTCATGATTTTACCAGATGAATAAAGTACTCTGATTTTCTGGGATTTTCCTGATTTCCATGATCTGTCGCCACCCTGTAGCATTTTTGCATGATCTTGTAGTTGAGAAATAAACATATGACATTTAGCTTCATTTATGAAGGAATGAATAAAATGATAAATTAAAAACTTCATGCATCATATAACATTACTTTTATAGCACAATTGAAAAACTAGATTAGAATGTTGGATGAATGACCAATAGCAGATTTGGAAAGAAAAAGGTGTTGACAAAAACGAAATCTGATTTTCAAATTCGTCACCTGGAGTAAGGTACAAGTAGCCAAAAACTTGAAAATAGTATGAAAACGCCATTTTTTTTTAAATCAAAAAAGCCGCTCAATCTTTAAATAGTAGAAAAAGTCGCCTTTTTAATTGCCGGTGGACACCTTGAATTACCAATTCTAAGTTTCATCAATATATTAGAGTTTAGAAGCTGAAAATCCAGCTTAAAGTATACAAATACCTTTAGGACGACCTGCACCCTTTCCTTTTTTCCCTTTTGCTTTTCCAGGAGCTGATTTAACATTCATTGGTATTTCATTCTCCTTTAATATAAAATAAAAAACTTTAATTATATTTTATCAATTATATAAATCAACATAACTGCAACTATAAACAGAAACATTCTCAAAAGAAAAATTAGCAATTTTTCACATCAATGACTTCTTGAATTATTATTATTATTATTATTTTATGAAATTGACAGTCAATACATGAAAGTTAATTTCCATAGTTTATTCCAAACACTTAATATATATATATATATATATATATATATATATATATATATATATATATATATATATACATAATGCCAATTTTTTTTAAAAGTTTATAGTAGACAATGACACTTTACTTCATTAAAGCAAGGATCTCAATAGAAAGTATTTTCTTTCCATTGAGGTCCTTGCCTGAGGTCAGATCAGTTCAATCACATTAATGTAACCATCACCTACTTTGGATGTCAATGTGAAATAACCACAGAAACAAGGTGGCAGCAAAAAGTGGAGCATATACAAAGGGTGCCCGAGAAAATTTGCATGTGTTGATGTAATGCAGAAACAGAGCAATTTATCTGATATCCTAAAGGGCATGATCATTGGCTTTCAGGCCAAGGGTGGAAGCATTTCTGAAACGGTTAATTTTATAAACTGTTTTGTGAATTGCTGCCATGGTAAAAGTATAGTGTATATGGCAAAAAGGCACTATGCAAAGTCAGTGACATGGCAAACATGGTGCAAACGGCAAAGGTAAATGATGGCTGCCGAGATGTATTCGGGCAAATAGACATGCAATTGTTGATCAAATGATAGCCCAGATGTACCATGGGGCTACGAATGGGGTCTGCTCAATAACGGTTCAGCAAATGTTGTTGCATATGAGCCTCTGCACCAGAGGCCTCGTTAATGCCCCTATGTTGACTGTCCTTCATTAGGGGGGAAGGCTGGAATTTGCATACCAGTATTGCAACTAAATTTACTAAGAAACTACATTCATACTTTTACATTTGAATCATAATTAATCAAATGCATAATTTCAAACTTTAGGGAATTAATAAAATGAAATCGTTACCTCTTTGGGGCATTCTTCCATTTTTTCAACAAACACCTTCTCAATGGCTTGAGCCATAAGCACAACATCCTATAAGTATGTTACAAGAAATACATAATAAAAGGTGTGAATGAACATCAATTTGACATATTTAAAAAAAGAAAAAAAAAAGGGGGGGGGGGCAAACAACCTTGTTTACAGAAAAATGAATCAAGAAATAAATATTAGAACAGTAAAATTAGTTTGCATTACTTAAACTTTACAACCCAATTAATTCAAAGCAGTGATCTCTCCAGAAATTTTTGTCACCTAGGTGGCATTATGAAGTTGCAAGGTGCAATTTTATTGAATTAAAACATTCAATAGTAGGAGAGCCCAATGTATTTTTTGGGATTTACTCGAGCGCAGCAGATGAACATGGGGGGGGGGGGGATGCCTTTCATCCTGTTGAGTACCTCCACAATATATAAGCCCTTTAAGTAGGGCCATGCGTCTCTAGGACAGTTCATCAGATTAGTAAGAAAAAAATCGATCATCAGAAATACTGAAGCACGTCAGATTAAGATAAGGTGGGTTAATTACTAGCTTAAAAGTGAACATTCAGAAAATCTGACGATTTAAGCATAACGTAAGGGAGTGGGAGGGATACAAAGTTCGAAAAAAAAAAAGTCTTGACATTCTTGAGCGCTGTTGATTTTTTTTTTTTTTTTAATGAAATAATGCAAGAACCACAAATATATATATATATATATATATATATAATCTGCCAATTTCCACAAGCCAGAGTAATAAAAATCGTCAATGAAAATTAGAGTGCAGAAGGATAGCTCGATCAAAGATAACGAGCATGCTCTTCGAGGTAGTGTAGATGACAAGGAGTTCAAGATCTCTGGTCCTCAATAAACAAGAAAAGCAGATTTTGCATAAGAATTGAAAAATATCAAATGCAAAGAAGCTCTTGTCAAGTTTTTAATTCATCATTGGGCTGATCAGGAGATGGCTACTATTATTAGTAAGAAAACAATATTTCTTAATCATGATATGTGTTATGTATATTCAGTTACCGATAACAAAGTTACCCGAACAATTGACCATGAACTCTCATGTCCTGCTCATGAAGAAGAAGATACAAAAATTATATTTTTGGTATGTCAAATTAAAGAAGATACCATAGTTACAATAAGAACTTCAGACAGATATTGCTGTCATCATATTAATCAATATGGAACATTTCCAAGCATCAGTTAAAGTATGGATGGATCTTGAGAGTTAATAATGCACGCTGTTATATTGACATATCTGCTCTATGTGCTGAACTCAGCCCAATAATTTTGCTATTGCTATCTGCTTTTCACGCGCTAACAGGATGCGATTACAATCCGGCACTTTAAAGAGGCAAAAAAAAAAAACCTTTGCAAATTTTTATGGGTTCAAATGTTTTTCAGAAGACATCAGCAGATGTAGTGTCCGAGGATCATAATATAAAAGATTCTTTTGATATTTTACAGATACGTCGCAGCACTTATTGAACGTACGTAATTACGATGCTTGTTGCTTTCCCCTTGCCAATCTGAGATACGGTAGCACTTATTGCGAACAAAGTATATTGCGTGCTTGTGGATGAATGTACACAATCAAATGATAAAATGTCACAAACAGATTACGGGTGGACAAATGTCGATGGAAAATTTGAAATAACTTGGTTCGTTAGCAATCAATTACCTGATCCATACGAAGATGTTGTCATAACACCAGTTACTGATGAAACTTCAGATTTAGGTATACTTCTTTTTAGTACTTTGATAACATGTTGCTCATGAAATCAATAAAATATTGTTAATGGTTATAACAATTTATTGTTAAAGATATGGAAACTGCAGATAATATTGAAGATTCAATTGAATTATGAGATTCGGAGTATGGTAATTCTTCAGATGAAGACAAAGATTGAAACAAATTTTTTCAACAGATTTGTATATTCTTTTTGGTACTATTGTATTATTCAGGCAGTCATTCTCGCCAAATGTGCTGGCAAACTGTTGCCAATCGTATTCTAATCCATCAATAATTTCACGTATCCGGCATTGATCTTGGTGAAAAATCGCTCGTCTTGGCAGATTGCTGGGATAGTACATAAGTACCTTATTTTCTAAATAAATTAAAGTCTAAATGTTAATTTTACGTGCCTTTGTTCATCACATTTTATGGCAATTAAAAAAAATTCATAAATTATATATATATATATTTTTTAGCCATCAGATTAATAATACCCCCACAAAATAATCATCAGATTTTAGGCTACCATGACTGGAATGTCAAGCTAAACCTTCTGTATAAAAACCTGAAACGCTCGGGTATTTCAATATGCGATTATTTTTTTTTTTTTTTTTTTTTTTTTTTTTGGGTGTATTTGCTACAAGCTGTGTCAATATTCCAAAACTTCAGTCTTTTGAATGGGAGCATTTTTAGGGCTCACTTAACATACCCTCTAAATATCTGATCAGCTCGAAAAAAAAAAAAGTTTTTTTCTCTATTTTCTACCCTTCCAGATGGCGACCTCCACCACGCAAGTCGGCAGATGAACATACCTTTGGTATCAAAGACATGTTGGGGCATCTGAACTGTCAAAATCTGAAGCGCTCAAGCATTTCTATGTAACTTTTTTTTTTTTTTTTTACATCTTTGAAACTCTGTAGATGCTTTCCCCCACCACTGAAAGGGAAAATATATAACCTATTATTATTCTTATTATTTAAACTGCAAAATCGAGTAAGTCCTCACGGCGCTTGAGTAAATACGCATTTAGCATCATGGGCTCCCCTACTATGATATTCTGATTTTTCTGATGGGCGATCAGTAAAACTTGTGCACATGGCCTGAAAAGCTTGGGGAGAACCTTGATAACATACAGCTAACTCCAGTGGCAGAATTTTGTCATTCTTTCTACGATAAACTCCAGAAATGCAAAAACGTTTTCGAACATATGATATATTTATGTATGCACACGCACGCACTCGCACACACACACAAACAAACTTTTAGATGCAGTACTTTGTACATTCACAGCATTGATTTTTTTTTATTTTTATTTTTATTTTTTTTTTATTATTATTATTATTATTTTTTTTTAATGTTTAAATGATTCAAAGTGTAGGCATATTTTAAAACAAACCGTATTGAAATCGTGCAAGAATTAACATTCAACAGTAACAAATTTAAATTTTATACCCAATAGTTATAGAAACAAACATAATTCTAAGTACCAAACTAAATTCTCTAAATGCCAAATGAACTTAGTTTAAATTTGCAAGCGTCAAATTGATTGTAGAATGTTAATATTTCATATGAATATTCTATGGGTCTTTTGTTCTCTAAACATTTGACATTTTTATATGTAATATGATAAATAATGGAAATAAGTCAATATTTTTTTCAGAACAAAATTTGATGAAAACAAATACTTACTTCTCCAGGTTTATTGTACCTATAACAGTTATAGAACATCATCTGGAAGTCCCTTATACATTCATTGACATCATAGTAGTAATAGTTCTCAATTCTTTTCTTGATTGTTGTTATATCCATTGGATACTTTATTATGCTATGATAATCCTACAATTAAAAGATAAATTTGTTATAGAAAATATTGATTATTAAACTAATAATTTTAAACAGTAAACTAAGAGGTTCTTAATAAGAATCACAATATGCAGGTAATCTAACATAAGCAAGAAATATTTACATTAGTACTTGGCTAGAAATCGATAATCCTTGAAAGTAAATTAATTTTCAATATCACAATTCTGATTAAATTCATTTTAACTTCAACAATATTTCTAAATTTGAAATAATTCAATAGTTCTTCAATTGCATTCTAGACGATAACAGAAAGCAACAGATAGCAGCATGGTTTGCACCAAAAAGAAAGAAAAAAAAGAAATAGGCAAAGAGAGGGATGAAGCAAGATAATCATCCTTTGTACAATGCCAGTCAAAGAACATACAACAGTCAACTGTGTTCAGACAGTTACTGGGCTTTATTAGCAAGAATGAATACTAAATACTTGAGTGTAGATGCTTATTTACATTTAAGAGGGAAAGCACATCCTATAACACATTGTCACATCATTTTCATTTTTTTTATTCTTTCCTTAACTCGTTGGGTGCAGTTAATGACTATGTTGCATCATGAACTTGCTTTGCTTAAGTAACGGACGACAAATATGTTTCGTCATTCAAACTAGGATAAAATTAAAAATGCACATTCTTGTTCATGACAAGGAATTTGAAACAGTTCTAGTAGGATGATTCTTCCAGTCAGGATTATGAATTTAGCCACTTCAATGGCTAGATCTGGACATTCTAAATGCAAGAACTTCTTCAAATAAATCTATACTCAAGGGGTTAGTAATTTTTGAGACTACTAATAGTTTTTGAGATATGCGAATTTAATGAATTTCAGCCCATAGAGCATAATGTATATCGAATCTTTTGGGCGGTCCTGTACATAAACTATCTATTCGATTGCGACCCAAATTTACACATTCTACGACCAATAGTTTTTGAGATATGCGAGTTACATACGTACATACGGCATAGAAAAAATGGCCAAAATAGACTCGCCGCTGGTCAAAATAAGTTGCAGACGCGTTTATAGAATCGTGTATGCTAGCTTACAATGAGATACATTGAAAAAATTCTTAAAAGTAAATTTAGAGGTAGTCAAAATTAGTTTTTTCGTCAAAATTTGGCCCCCGAAATTTTTCGGGATCACATTACTTCCTTATACTACGTACAAGGAAGTAATAATGAGAAAAAAGAAAGTTTTGTGAAAATATTTTGTTTTGAATACTTTTTATAATGTATTATTAGGGGGGTATTAATTACTTCTATCTTTTTTTAAGATTGGAGTAAATTATTGTGCAGAAACACTGCTTTCAATCTAGAATTCAGTTACCCCATTTGAAAATTCTGGTGTATAAGTTTGTAATCTCCACTTCCAAAAATGTAGTTGCCAATTTTAACCTGTAACCGTTTTTGCCCTGTATTTTAATACAGGGCATAGAATGGAGATGGGGGATATAATAATTATTTGTAGGAAAGAAGGGAAGAATTGCTATTTAAAAGAGTTGTAAAAATTTAATATTTTGTATAAGTACATTTTTATGCAAATCTATAAAATAAAGCAAGCTACAAAAGACTATTACTTGATAAATTTTTGAATAATTTAATTTTTTAAATGATTACTTCTAGTTCAATATTTATTTTATATTCTTATTTAACATGTACATGTCTTTCTTCTAATAACATTGCTTGTTCTTAAAATGTATATAAATAAACAAAAGAAAGTTTAAATACTTAAAAAAAGAAAGAAAGAAAAGAAAGGTTTATTATTATTATTATTATTATTATTATTATTTTAAGGCTTTCTCTCCCCAGAACATTGTAAAAGAAAAAAAAAAATTAGTTATTAGATTGAAACTCACAGGTGTTTTTAACATCAAATAAATGAAAATAGTTATATAAAATTTACTGGTAATTCAAATAAATGAAAATAGTTATATAAAACTTACTGGTAATTCCAATTTAACTGAATTAACTGGTGTCATAAAAGGCCAAGCAAAGTTATGTTTTGAAACAGCTTTTATTACAGTCTTAAGCAGATATTGCAGGGAATCAGTGTTACGATGAGGTTTGTCTTCAGGTGGAATCACAGGAGGCTGTACAATGCCATTAACTGGTTCCATACCAAGATCCATAGCTTCAAATTTACTTAAAGCCTCCTCATCATTCATATTCTAGTTAAAAATAATAATAATTAATTAATTAAAAAAGCAGAATAGAATCAAAATTTAAGAGAGACAAATTTTATTTCAATAATAAAGCAAATGAAAGTCGTTACTAATTTTAAATAATTATTAATAATTATTTAAAATAATAATTGGTCTATAATTATTTAAATAATAATTGGTCTATTTTTACATAGAATAAGAAATAGAAATTAGAATTCGAATGTTCTTGACTGAGAAATTCATTAAGAAATTATTAAAGTCAATTTCGCCTTAATGGTAAATCTGCACAATTAAATCCATTCTCTTTTTTAAACTGCCAGCCAATTTTTTTTTTTCAAAACTAATACAGATTTGACTAATAAAGATGTTAGTTGATTTGAAATTTTCAGAAAATGACTCTAAACATGATAAAATTACTTACAGTTCCCCTTTATATGATAAAATTATTTGCAATTAAAAAAAAATGAAATGTTTCAAAGTGCTATTACCTTTCATTTGGATCAGTGGCAAATTAGGAAAGAAATGTTTGTCACATTTTTATAATCCTGTCATCTCAATTAAATTAACTTTATAGTCAATATAAGATACGATTTTACACGTAATAGAATCAGCATACAATCAATTTACTTCATGATTTTTGCAAGAGCATAAAATTTCTTTCACAATAGTACTTTTTCAGCACTAAATTTGTGCTGATTCTTGTTCTGGCAACATAACTGTTACCAATTTAGACAAAAATGCCCTAACAGACAAGAAAGCCATGCGTGCACGTGTGCGTAGCCACCCTGATGCATAGAATTTAACTGAAATAAAAACCACAATTTATTTTTTATTTGTCACTATACCAGCACTATCAGCTCATTGTGAGGATTAACACAATGGATGCTAGTAGCTGTAACAGTGGATTGTCCAAACTTTTTGTGTAAGGGGCCACTAGGAAAATTTTCACAGAACTCACTGGTCAATAGAATGTATTTTTCAAGTTTGGGATATGTGGTGGAGTAAGGTAGAAAAGGCACATTCCATCAATATTTATAGAAGAAATTTAGACTGTGTTAAGGAGGTTTAAACAAATCTATGGCTTGAGTTCCATGAAACAAAACTGCAGGAGTAAATACACTAGATAGTGCCCTTAAAATTAGACATTAAAAATCATAATTAATATCAAAATATATGTAATCATTAGAAATCATTATTTATTATCTATCTTTGCACTCAAATACAGAGGGTTGCTGAACTGTTGCTGAGGTTTTTACTCATTTCTGATGAATTTATTTAATATCTGTCTTTTCTTAAGCCTATTATTAAAAAAAAACATCTCCCAAGCTGCAGTGGGTGTGGGTGAGCCCGACTACCTTGCTAGTCTTTGTTACACAACCTTGCTGTAACTGAACATTTTAACATAAATCCTAATCTATAATCATTTATTGATTACTTTAGGAAACTTAATACTGTGCTTGAATGGGAAAAGAATATTAATAAAAGATATTGTATTTTATTGAGAATTGCACTATGTGTGACTAAGATATTCCATAATTGAACCTTTTTAATTTATGAAAATCTCAGTTATTTGATTTTAAATTACATTTCAAATTAATGGGAAAATTCATAATTCATTAAAGTAAAAATACTCCTCTTTATCGCTCACACGCATACACACACACGAGACCCCTGAAATATGATAATTCGATGCAATTTTTTCTTTTGAGAGGCGAAAAGTGGTTTACGCCAGCATATATTTATTTTCATATCTGCAACACATTTCAGGATAAAATGCACAAATTTCATTTATCACCTTCCTCTTGTAGGAGATACATTTTACTAATTGTGAATTTTTTGTATGGGGGACTTACTTAAAGTTTATATCTTTATTTAGATTTAATCTCGGGAAAATTTTAATCAATACCATAAAATTCTGTACTTTTTTTTTTAAGAGTATAATTTGTTCAGAGGTGTCAATACAGGAATTTTTATTCAGGATCCCATTTTGGTGAAAACTGTTTATTTTCATAAATTTCAACATCTATTGTTGTGAATTTTCATACTAATTTTTGTAAAAGTCACTTTTTTTCTTAAAAGAATTTACTTTTGTGTGCATGATTACAGCAATGCTACGTGAGGGCGATCTACCAAGGATTGGGGGGGGGAGGTGTCTTGGTAAGAGGACTTTCTAAAGGTTTCAAGGTGTATTCACGCTACATCTGGAGAAAACCCAATAAAAATCCAGAACGTTTGATCGACAGCCACACCATGGGACCCAAACCTGGGACCTTCACACTTCAGCCGTCTACCATTTTCAGTAACATAACCACTGTGCCATAATTTACAAAACAAATATATGGTAAAATGCCAATGAAAGGTTGTTTTAATCGATTGTATTTTTGTGAAGGAAACATTTTAATCGACTGTATTCTTATTCAGGGTGCCTACCACATAAAGCAAGCTTGATCTCTTGATCTTTTCTTGACTTTCCCTTGACCATAACAGATATGAAACCCTAATATCAAAAAAACATATTGCTGATATATTTTTGATATTAGGGAAGAAATTACACTTTTAAATTTAACACCATTAATATATATTATTAAATATTTTTGAATAAAAATATTATAATTACCCAAAGATTGTGAATATATGTAATACTTTTTTTAAATGCTTAATTGCTGACATAGTAAATTTTAAAAATATTTTAAACAAATTTATTTCTGTAAAGTTTTACATAAAAAGCATCTTGATTAAGTTATTTTAAATTACTTCAATGTATACATTATAAAAACAGTTTGATTATTTGAACTTTTGAGTTCAATTACCAAAAATGTCTTATTTTAATTTACCATCGAATATTAAAAACTGCATTAATATGGATATATACTACATAAATATATACGTGATGAATTCACCATTCTCTTAAAAAAGTGCAGACAACAATTGTTTCGAGGTTAATCTGGCTCTTTATTTCTCATAACTTTGTTAGATTTTTCCCAGTTTGCCTTAGTTTTTTTCCCCTCCTTCTTTTGGAGAAAATATCCTGTTGAAGTAAGCATAAGCGAAATAGGAAAAATAATTTTTTGATAATATTTTGCTCTAAGCATGACATAAATATGTGAATTAAATTTGTACAAAACTAGAAGTTTTTGTTTAAAAAGGAAAAAAAAGTTTTTTAATATAAGTAATTTTGAATTTTCTGCTTAGTTTTTTTTCCTCGAAATTATGTGACATACATGTTTATTATTCATAAAAATGCACAATACATTTTTTGAAGAAGGTTTCAGAAATTTTTAGCCAGATATGATTTGTTAGGCAGTAGGAGAGTGTTAATTTTTGTTCCTCAATTTTATCACATTATCACTACTGGGCCACAATTACTGGGTCACATTCATATACGATATTTCACTACTGGTACAAACTTTTTAACAGTCCGCTCGAGCAGCAAAGATGAGGGCCGGCAGCACACTTAGAAATACTATGGTGGAAAACTAAAGGATCGAAATGGGGACAGAATGCTGAAACTTAGAAAGAATGGGGCAGCAAACTGAAGGACCGCACCGGGTCCCAATAATCCTAGCGCTACACTGATAAAGCAAAAGATCAATATTATGCTCTAATTTTGGCAAAAGCATAATGTGCTTCAATCAGGGGCGTAGCCAGTAGAGATGAGACGGGCTCAGCCCCAGCCTGAAAGCTCGAGCCCAAGCCCGGGCCCGACTCGGGCTCGGGCTCTGTAATTCACGATTGCGTTCGGGCTCGGGCGGGCTCGGGCTCGTGAAAAATGTCTTCTTTATTGAACATACTCCTTGAAACAGATTTTAAAAAGTGATTCATGGGATAAATAGACGTACTTATTTCAAAAAATAGCGGCACGGGGGACTAGAAGGTGTGTGAAGCTCCAAAATTTATTGTATCCTCTTAATGAAGTAGTTAATTTTATTTGTCTTTAGCTGAAATTTCGGGCTCGGGCGGGCTCGGGCTCCAACTTTAATAATATTGCTCGGGCTCGGGCGGGCTCGGATTAAAAGTCTTCGGGCTCGGGCGGGCTCGGGCTTCAAAAAATGAGCCCGAACTCATCTCTAGTAGCCAGGGGGGGGGATATCGGGATATATCCCCCCCCCCCACCCAAAAATTTTTCCCAGGTGCATATCCCCCCCCCCCCCTGAAAAATTTTGCTGGCTACGCGCCTGGCTTCAATTGCTTCAAAACATTGCAACTCACTGGATTTTCAAATCAATTTGAGTGGATAAAAGCCACTGAACATGGTAGGCAGCTGAAATGTTGAAGATCCAGCTTGTGGGCCTGGCCACATATAAGCAAACCATACTTCGCTAGAGACATGACGGAGTTTTAAAACCCTCTGATTGGTTGGTTTCGTCTACGTCATTGTTTACGCCCACTCTTTTCAAGCACTTGACTATTTTATTCTTGCGCTATCTATATATCGTTAACAATTTCACAGTGATTTTTTTCTTTCTGAGTCATCCTCAGAAGCTAATCTTCCGAATTTATTTCTGAAGGAAGTTGAATCAATCTTTCCAAACTCAATTGTGGAAAGACAAAATGTTAAGACGATAGAAGAATGCAACCAATGGATTAAGGAATATGGCAAATTAACTAAAACAAATTGGAATGCAATGACCTCAAGACCATTTGGAAAAAGAATAGTTTGCTCCTAACTACTCATTTAAATGTTACTTAAAATTATTTCTCATACTTTTCTACTATTTTATTTATTTGTAAATAGATAACAGTTCAAAAATCGATCGTAATTAGTTTAAAGAGAATGATTTTTTCACATAGTGGCACCATCTATTGCAAAATAAAGTACATTGTAAATTGTTTTAAAATAATTTCTAATTAAAGCTGAAACTCACATCTTTGTAATTTGGAGAGATCAGACTATCAAAAGTTCAATATAGAAAGATTTTTTAATTATTACTATACATACATATATTGAATCAGCTCATATATATGTGTGTGTGTCTGTACATAGAGAGTGTCCCAAAAACACAAGATTTTATTACTTCAATATTAATCATAGACAGTAGAATAGACATGTACAATAAATTCATATTTATCATAATTGTTACCATAGTAACATAATCCCTTACCAAGGATATATTTTCTTCTTTCCCCTCGAAAAATTTCAATTTTTTTAACAAAATAAAGTCTTTTAGTAAAAAATTCTGCTTTTTCGAATGTTTGGAACCCCACACCCCCCCAATTTTTTTTTTCTGAGTACGGTTCTGTCTGTTACTGCTACTTAAGCTGCCAAATTCTACAATGAAATGAAAGGTAGATAATTTTTAGAGTTCTTAGTTTAGGAAAATAAAAATACATATTATGAAAATAAATAAACATTATTTAACAGGCGTTTTTAAAATTCTTAAAGCTATTGCAGCTATTTTGCACCTTTTCCTTCGTATGTCTGGCAACAGACTTTTCAATTTACCCATAGCTGAACATGCACACTATGCTTTTACCTATAGCAAATGCAACGAACTTTTGACCTCCTACATGATACTTGTCCTTTAATTTTAATTCATGATTTTTTTTTACAGAAAAATTATTCAATCCTGTCATTGCTAAGAAACAGGGGAACATTAAATTCAAAATGTTGTTTAAAATTTGTAGAAAGTCTCCTAATTAATATTTTTAAGTTGTTCATCTTTGAATGAAAGCCTTAATGTGGAATGTATTACTTGGCAAAATTTTAAAAAAGATTCTGATTAATAGATTTCCGGATGCGAGAATGAAAAATCTGAAAATGATACGTAATCTTAACTTTTAATAAATGGCTATACTCCTCAACTGATCTGAAATAAGAGAATTTTCAGAATGGACAATATTGTTCTGAAGTCATTTTTCAACGAACATGTGACCCTCAATCAAATGCAACAATAGATTCTCAGATCAGATTCTTCTTTTAATCTGATTGGTTCAAATGTATATTTTCCATCGACATGTGACTGAAATAGCCTTGTATCGATATTGTCCGTTATTTTATGTGTAACGTTATTTTTTGTTTGGGATAGTCTGTTATTCTGATTGAGTTCCGAAAGGTGTTTGAAGCTAGTTACATCAAGGTAACGTAGATCTATCTCACTTACAATAACTCAAGAGCCTTGTTTAAAAGTAGTTTTTTTTTCCCAACAGGCAATTTTTTTCATTGTTACTGTTTCCAAGACAATCAAACTGCAAGATATCATAGCGAAAGTTTTAAGCAGTTGCTATTGAATTCAAAATCCTTCTTTACGTAAAAATTCGTAAAAAATCTAATTTATATTTCTTCCTTGTTTTAATTTTTAAACAGGGCAAACTGCATGCTCTGTCATTTGACAAAATATCAAAAAGTTATGGCGGAATTTATGGACAGAAAGTTATGGACAGAATTCGAGACGCAACAGTTTTAAAATTACTTTATGAAAATCATTGTAAAAAGGGATTTTCTATTTAAAAAATTCCCAGAAATCTGCAAATTATGTTACACAGTCGGAACAACAGTTTTTAAAAGAAAATTTTCTCCTCTATCCCATGATGCAAATATAGTTTTACTGCGAAAGTGATTACCAGCATTATTACGTATTATGCAAGAAAAAATGCCAAAAATTGCATAAAACATTTTCTGATTCGAATTTCGAAAAAAAATCATCATGCCGAGATGTGTTAGGACATATCCTAGTGAAGCCGTATACAAAATTTGGTAGGTCTGTGATCACCCGCCTAGGTGCTATATGAACGAAAGGCACACACATAAGAAGATTGGAAGTCACAAACCTACACACATAGCCAGCAAAAAACTTTGTTTACTCTCTGATTTTATTATATAAGATATATATAGAAAGAAACAAAAAAATCTTCAAGGGCAAGGAGGGTAAATTTTTCATCATCAAGGCACAAACTTTAATCGATGGGCAACAGGGTGCATTTTTTTTTATTAAAAGGGCATCAGGAAGCTGCACCACCCTAGCCCAGCTTAGAATGAGCCCTGGGTCAATGTTTTCGGTACACCCTGTATATATCAGCTGCTTATTAAAATCAATTTAGAACAGAAATATTTTATTAAACAGCTGTACTGTATATGTATTTACACTTATCACCATATGAAAAAAACTTAAACATTGAACTCAAACAGAAAAAAATGTTTTAAATATAATCCCAAAATTGCACTCTAATTCATAAAATAATTTAAATGTATGTTTCAACTTATTTAAATGTACCACTTACCACAAATAAAGGTGAACGTCCATCTTTGGCACCACCCATCCTAAAAGAAAGTTTGTGTTACTTGGAAGAAATCAGTCAATTTATACTACAATACAGAAAACAAACCAAAAAAAAATTTTTTTAAATACTGTGGAAAAAGCAATATAGACAATAGGTCATTATATTCAATATTGAAACATTATAAATTATCTTCTGATTTAATGTGACTAGTTCGTTTTGCAGTGTTCAAAATAAATACAATATTATTTCCCCAAGTAATTTATTAAACAATTTTTTATGAATTTCCAGGTTATTGCAAACATAAATAGCCCAACAAACAAAACCATTAAGACCTCTGGTGGTATTTTTGTAATTATTCAAACAATTAGACAAATTAGTCTTGTTATAATTATCATGTATAAGAGAACTACACCATCTGTGAAATTTCATAGGATTAAATTTATACTAATTTTTAAAATGCAAATATTTTATTCATTAATCTAAAATATTCGTAAAAGTAGAGTTCATTATAATAAGATTTTACTGTGCACAGTGCTCCTAAATATTATTGACAAGACGTTTTTCTAAAGAATTTTCATACTGTGAATATATTCCAATCTCTGACCTTAAAATATTTTAATCTACATGTTTTGAGATTCAGTAAGGTACTACTTTTACTTTAAGATTTCCTGGTGCAGGAACAGTAAGACTTAAATTAGAAGATATTCTAGATAGCACTAGAATGGCGGGCTATGCCATTTCAACAGCTAGGAATATAAATTTCTTTCTAAAATTTGTACATTTGAATTAATTGTGTTTTTTACTCTTGAATTTTATGACATTTTTTAGGAAGAACTTGCATAGAAAGTTTTGGTAGAAAAGCTTTATTTAACATATTTTACGGGTAGATTTATCAATAACACCTTCCTGGTGTCAGTTGGACATGACAGCATTTTCAATTACTTTATCTTAAACTAGCCGCCTCCGGCGACCAGTTGGTTCGCCATCTTAATAAATCTTCTGTTTCTCACTGGCTTCCTTGGCACTGAAATACCTCATATTCTGAATGGAATTTAAAATTAAGATGGTTACAAACAGGGGCGACCCTTGGGTAAGTGGTGCCCCCTGCTAACAAAAACAGACCCCCCCCCCCTTTTAAGCTCTACTTAGGGGGGGGGGGGGGAGATAAAAGATAGTTTTTTTTGTATATTATAGGAACAGTGTTGTTTTTTTTTTCGCTCAATAAAAAGTAGCCTGTTTGTTAATCCAGGACTTTAACTGTCTTTATTCTAAATTTCCTCCGAATCCGTCAAACCGTTTCAGCGCGAAAGAGTAACAAACATACACACAAACATTGACATTTATAACATTAGTAGGATTTCATTCTCCTGAGCAATTGTTCTATTGCACTGCAAGTGTACTGAAGAGAGGAAAGCCCTGGAATGTTTATTTTTAGCACCTAATCATCATGTGTTCTGTTTCAGTTGAACTAACACCTGACACTGAGATTTAATTTCTTGCACAGATATTTTAAGCTTAGTTACTTATAACTTCAGGATTTGATCTAGGAATTTTTTCTAGGGTCCCATTTTTGCAAAAATTGCTTATTTTTGAAAAATTTCAATACTTAATTTTGTGAATTTCAGACCTATTTTTGTGAATTTTTACACTAATTTTCAATAACGCTGAAACGGTTTGACGGATTTGGAAAAAGACTATCTTTTATCAACAAAAAAAAAAAAAAAAAGAATATAACTGAGTTTTTATTCTACAAAGCCGACAACTGATGGGGTAAACTTGCAAACTTACAGAATATGCAGCTTTTAATAAATAAAACATCAGATTTCCTTTTCCTCACGCAAATTTTAAATAACTGTTAGATGGTTTCATTTTATGGTATGAAATCTTAATGAGTCACGTGACAAACCATTAGCCTGAATTTTAGGGATGCACTGAATATTCGGTTGGTATTTGGTATACTGCCTATTCGGCAGACAAACCGAATATTCGGTTCGGCCGAATACTTAAATATTCGGCAACCGAATAGTAAACAAATTTAAGTATTCACCAATCGGTAAACAAATACATATTTTTTATATCATGAATGAAAGATATAGTATAGTACCATAGTACTAAATTGATTCAAGTTGTTATTTACTAATATCACATGTGAACAAGCGTTAGAAACCCCTAGAAAGAAAACACTCAGATGTTAAATTTGAATTTTGTTACTTTTCAATTTTTCTTCAATCTCATGACACATTACATTAACCTTGCTATTACTAACTGATTTAAATTTGAAACAGTAACCAGGAAAATAAAATATGCAGGTAAAAAAATTACCGGCATTTTACTAATATTTATTAGTAAAATTTAAGTTATTAATAATATATAAAGGAAACACACTTGGATATTAAATTTTAAGCATTTAATTTTTGAAGCTGTACACCATGTGAAATATTGTTTAAAGAAAAACTAATTAAATTAATCATTACAATCAATGTTTAATAACGGTTTAATAAGTTTAATAAATTTTAACCAAGTATTCGGTATTCAGCCGAATATTCGGTTAGAATTTTAACTGAATATTCGGTATTCGTTATTCGGCAAAATACGATATTCGGTGCATCCCTAGTTGTTATTGTGAATGATTTTGTGTCTAGAAACAAAGTTTGAGTTTTCAAGTTAGTAGAAAAGTTTGGGAAAGTGAGATTGCAAACAGATATTTCATGTATGAGTTTAAGAGAAATTTTGTTTAAATATGTTTTTATTACCAATGATATTGTGTTTAGAAACAAGATGGCTACCTTTTATTGGTGGAAACCTGTAGTTCGCTGTATAGGATATATTTGTGCAATGACCTTTTTCAGATAATAAGGGATATTTAGGAGAATTTTAATCTTCAGGGAGTTTTGCGTTGACTAGGGATTGCTGACATTTTTTGTTTGTATTGTTGTTATAAAAATGCTTTTGTAGGGGGGGGGGGTGATAATTGTAAAATTAACAAAAAATACAAAAGTTAGGAAGCTATAGCAAATGACATGCATTTACTTTTATGTGCTCTTGGATAATAATATCGTTGTAACTGTAGATGAAAATGTAATGTTTTATGTTGACGTTTTTTGCGTCTGGAAACAAGATACCTGCCATTCTGAAACTCAAAAGTTTCGTCAAGAGTTCGAAAGCTAAACCTTTTAGAAAACATGACACTTGGCGCAGGTTTGGTGAAAAACAAAAGGCACCAAGAATGGCGGGTGGGTGATACTAAAACTATTCCAACCTTCCAACAAGTAGATCTGCAGCATTTAATATACATTTGTAAGAAACCCACTGTATCACGTGACTGATGCTCTATCATCATTAAATGATGCTAAAATAATATTTTATTGTCTGTTATGCCTGACTTGAATAAAGAATACACCTGAATATGTTTTTGAACTTTCCTTCAGTTCGAATGGTGCATTTTTCTGCACAGATTTTTCCCATTCTATTTCTATTGTATTACATCCAGAAAAAGGATGTAGAAATATCAATTTAATTTTGTTTAATTAGCCGACCAATCTGTATCGTGGATAAAGCACCGTACTCCGGTTTCGGGTTCAACTCCCGGCGGCCAAGGTTCGAACCCCGGCTTGGCTGTCATTGTGTTGGTCCCTTCATAGGGGGTAACGCTGGCCGTCCACTGGGCAACCCTATAATAAAATGGTCACACCTTCGGGCAGTTGTATGCGACAATGCCTCATCAACAAGTTCCCGCCCATTCAAAAAAAAAAAAAAAAATTGTTTAATCACACTCATGAATGCATGGATTATGATATGTTTTAATATACAGCACTTTAGTGCGTATTTAAAATCTGAAAGCGTTTCAGATTTTTTTCCTTCCCCTGCCCCTCCCCTCCCCTTTCCGTTTTTTGATAACAGCCAACATATCCAGCAGCTCTTCAGAATTAATATAGGACTAAAATAATTTGTACCTTTTTATCATTAAACCATCTTTTCCCTGGTCCCATCATTCCTGGTCCAACCTTTTGTAACCAGGGGCAGCCCAACACGGTAAGCAAGATAAGTATCGCATCGGGTGCCGGCTTCGAAGGGGAGTCATTACGGGCTCAAAAACTAAGTGTGGAGGATAAAAGTGGGAGTCACTCATAGGGCTGCCCCTGTTTGTAACCATCTTAATTTTAAATTACATTCAGAATCTGAGAGATTTCAGTGCCAAGGAAGCCGGTGAGAAACAGGATTCTCTCTGAACAAGATTTATTAACATGGCGACCAACTGGTTTCCAGAAGCGGCCAGTAATTGGTAAAAGACTCGTTTTAATCGATTATAGTTTTGTAAAGAGGCCATTTTAATCGATTGTAATTTTGTGAAGGGACTGCAAAGCTGACCCAATTTTCATCTGCCCTGACCCCTGAACTTATAACAGGTTAGAATTTCTATGATCATTTCTTTGGTCCTTTTAACTTGCTATTAATAAAACTGATCATGTCTCATAAGGGAGGACTTACTTCAGAAGACATAATCACATTTCTCAAAGAATTGTCCAATAATGAATCAGAAAAGGGTAAATCACAAACATTGATAAGCAATGATAATAAGGCTATTAAAATTGATAATTCTCAAAATCACAATGAATTTGTAGCCCACTATGGTTTGCTGTGGAAAGAATGCATTTTTATAAACATTGTTGATAGATTAGTAACCAAAATCATTTTGAGAAAAAATAGCAGTCCAATCAGTTATGCAAAAAGAAATGTGAAAAATGACAGTGTGGAGTGCTTAGTTATTTTTTTACAGACAAACCTATATATATATATTTATTTATATTTTTAGAAAGTGATTCCATCAACCTTTCAAGTTATTAGGCAAGTTGGAGTGTATAGGCTGATTAATTTTATTTTTCACCAACTATGCGAAAAATTCCAGAGCTGGGATTCGAACCCAGGACTGCCGCATAACGTGCGGGTGCTCTACCACTGAGCTACTCTGGGATGATTCCCAGATGAAATTTCTCGCATTAGAACCGTTGGCATTTATCATCTTCCTCTGCAAATCACAGATAGAACAGATGAAACAATTAATTCGCGACAACTCCATTACGCCGCGGAAATTATATATTTTTAGAAAGTGATATCAGTCAGTGAAAGTGAATCACTTTCTAAAAATATATAATTTCCGCGGCAAAAGACATATAACATTGAATTAGGTAAATTATGGATCTATGCAGTTGAGCCTCAAAGTAAACAGCAGTCAATAGTATGAGTATACCGAGTGAACTACGTTCAAAAAAGTTGTTCATGCTTCAAGCACTTAGAAACAAATGGCTGCTTGTTTTTTGGAGAAAAGTGGTCATGTAGAAACAATGCCTTTATAGTTATGTAAACCAGTGAATTCTGAACACAACCATTTGTTCGACAGAAATCTTGGGTGAAATTAGGAAAACAAACAAGAATCATCAGATCGTTCTTCATCATGGCAATGCAAGATCTCATACATCCAGCGTACCAATTGAATATTTTAACACTTAAAAAATCTAATTTATGGGTCATCCAGCATACAGTTCTGATTAAGCAAACAAAATCTTCTTTTTGTTCCTGAATGATAAAATAAATTATGAGGATAAAAATTTCTATCATAGAAGAAGCCATAGATGCATTTAAAATCCATGTTTTGGAGGTATCTTGGACAGAATTGGAAAAAATGCTTTTACAAGTGTTTCAAACACATGAAAAAGTGATCATGAAGGAGAATATTTTGAAAATCAATAAAATAATTTTCAATCACAAATTAATGCTCGAGATGAATTTTGAGCCTAATAATAATAAAATTATTAGGCTCAAACTATAAATAGTGCCTCTCATACACCATGTATATTTTGAAAAAGAATATTAAAATGCACAATTTGACATTTTCCTTTATACTAACCAATGACAAAATGAAACCCATCGGTTTCTTGGTGGTAGGAATAATTTTCAGCATTTTAGTGTTAAAGGCTTTTCATTACTTGTAAAGTAGCCTGTGTAGCATAATAAAGTAATCACTTCTTCGTAACATTAAATGGCCAAAGTATTTCCTTATTTTTTTTTTTTTTTTTAAATTTCTATGTCTTTCCCAACAACCTCTGCGTAAAGGAAAAGGTTTGTAGACTTCTCAACCCTTGGGTACATATTGATTTGAAGAAATCCTTGCGTTTGTAACAGATATCATGGCCAGATCTAGTGACTAAATTGGCGACCCTGACTGGAAGAAACGTCCTCCTACAACTGTTACAAATCACACTGACCATGAACAATAATGTGTATACTTAATTTTGTTCTAGTTTGAACATATTCATCATCCAAAATGCATGACGCAACGCAGTCGTCAAATGTACCCAAGTGGTTAAGAAGGAAAAAGTGAGTGCTCCAACCCAAAAAAAATTGAGTACCGCCTTCAGAAAAAGCCCAACTTCACCTACAAAAAAAGAAACATTCTTAAAGAGAGATCTAGTCCAACACAATCAAACGCATCGATGGCCGTGTTTTAACAATTCTGCAACTAGGAAAATACGAATTTTAAATTGTTACTCTTGTTCAGTATATAACCTAGCATAAACAAACTTATGATAAATTATTTTTTTTACCTGCTTTCACTTGAATTCTTCTTAGATTTCATAGGTAACAAAGATGTAATTACAGGCTCAAGGAATCTTTTTTTCGGAGAGCTTGGACTGAAAAAAAAAAAAGTTATTATCATTATAACACAAATAATATTTCTAAACCTATCACTTAGCATGATCTCAACCAATTTAACAATATTACATGAGCACATTATTCAGAAAAGCACATGCTGCTTATCTATTTAATTCAACTGTTAACTTAATAAATTTTAGAGTTTGTCAGTATCGCGAATACATGTATTTAAAATACATTTTCAAAATACAGTGGAACCTGTCTAATGTGACCACACTCGAGATTAACAAAACTGGTATCTAATTAAGGTGGTCACCTTACAAAGGTTGCAAAGTGTGATAATTAGAAAGTGAAAATTTATAAAAGTGGTCACTATAGACAGGTCGTCTTTTTACCAAGGTGATCACTTTAGCAGGTTCCACATCAGAAAAATACACTCTACTTGTTACAATAACGTCTGCAATTACTACAAAATTAAATTCCATTGTTGCATGTGCAATTCAGCTATTTTACACAAGAGCCAACTAAAACGTAAAAATGAAAGATAGGAAAGAAAAGAAAAGGAAAAGAAAACTTGTTCGTAGGGGAAAAAAGCGGGGGCCTCGTTGTGGACATTGTCTCTATTGATATCATCATCTCGTTCTCGAAGACAGCCATTTTGATCCCAGGTGGAGGAAACATCATTTCAGCAAGACCGCTCAAGTTGTCAAAGTCCTCAGCATCTGCACCTGGAGTCCTCCAACCAAGCCAGAGAGGCGAAGAGAACACTTCAACTGCTGCTGTCAATCTTTAAACGCTTTGGACAGCGACAAAATCCTTCCGTATCAAAGTATTTCTTGGGTGAACTTTATTTTTTCATTATCATGCAGGCTATTTAACTGTGATTACTGTCTTGTAGGTCAATACAGTTGATTATTTTGCAAAATGTTAACTATTTAATTCTGTTGAGACAGCATTGCCAGACTTAATTTTAAAAATGTTAGATTTCTTTACGTGCTGTGTTCTGTGAACATCAATGTTTTCACCTATCAAGAATCAGGAGCAATCGATTCAAAATATTGATGGAGTGAAAAAGGAAATTTTTTTTTTTTTTTTTTTAAATGGCAGAGAGAAACAAAATAATTTAGAGTAGAGAAATTAATGTTAGATTTACAGTGTTGTGATGTGAGCGCTACAACTACATGGATCGGCTTAACCTCAAATATCTGCTGGAGGCAGTAGTAGTTATAAGTAGGCGGGAGGCCTACCCTTTAAGGATTACAAAGGCAGAGGGCGGGAGAAGGCTACCAGAGCAATGGGAGAGAGAAAACTTATAAAAGCAACTAGAGCAGCATTCCTTTCCGGCTGGACAAGGCCTTACTCAGAACAAGCTCATAAGCGCTACCCACAGAAAGCTGCATCTTGTTGAAAAGCAAGAACCTGGATCGGTTCATGAAAGACAATTTTTAAAAAAATGTCCGATTCAGAAAAGGAAAAGTTGGCTCCATTTAAAAAAAAAAAAAACTACTTGTAAATATTTTTAACAGTAATTAAATTAACATATTACGATAGCTCCAATATCATCTTAATTCCAAAAGTTTTGTTTCTCCTGCCTGGCAACAGGTTTCGGCGTTAACGCAAAAGCCAACAAAACATGCTGCTTAGAAAGAAAATATAGTGCCATGAGGGGATTTAATACCAAAAAAATAAGTAACACAGTTTTTAAAAAGCATTAATTCAACCCACAACACTACCATACATTAATATTAAAATTTAACTTTACTTGACTGTACATAGATTGTTTGTACCCATTTATTTGTTTGTTACAAAAACTTAGGCTTAAGAAGTTAGTTTTACTTATTTCAAATCACAACACATTTTCAATCTATCTTGTACTTTCAAAATACTGAAAATACATTTTTGCATTATCATGTTAAATTAATCATAATAGTACACATTGCTCAGATGGGATATAAGAATGAAAATGATAAAATTGCTGCAATATTTCTAAGCCAAATGTATCTAAAATATGCTTTAACGAGTGACTGTGCATAGAGTGTAATGTATTAGCTTTATAAATAAGTAGCTTTATAAATAAGTAAATAAATAAAACTGCAAAATAAGGGTTCATTTTTAATCATTAGGTACTGGAGACTTCATTAAAGAAATGCACAGTAAAAGACAGTCATTTACAAGATGGATGAAGAAAGATTGAAAATTTCTCCCTGCCTTTATAAATAAATTTTGAAGACCGGAAAATCAGTTTTTCGTTTATTATTGGATTTCCGGAGCAAATTAGAAATATCGGAGAAACTCCGGAGAAATCGGAACACTTGGCAGCAATGCTTTAAGGATTAGCAGTCTCAACTTAATGTTTCACAATCTAAAAAATTAGTTTGCAATTTTATTGCATTTAAATTGGTTAATGCATTAAAAACTTCAAAATTCCTCCGACCACTGCTCCTCCACCCCTTCCCAAAGGCAGATAGATCTTGTGTAGCTTTGCCTTAGCACAACACAACACACTAAATCTGTCAGAATTCTCATTGAAATCATTATACTTTAATAGTATTTCAGGAATTTTTGATATCCCATCAAATAATAAAACTATCAGAAAACTGGATTCCTTTCTTGAAACATTTTTTTTTTTTTTTTTTTTTTGCACCATATTTGTCAATTTATCGCAAAAGTTGCCAATATTGATGATTTTTGGTGGAACTTTTGAGAGAGATACATGATAGTTGTTGGATCAGTATCTAATTATAGCTAATTACTAGCTGGAGTACTCGTCATTGACGGGTTAGTACGTAATGAAATTTTCCAAAAAGCGGGAATTTTTGTCATCATTGTAGACGTACAAAAAATGGAATTAGAATAGGAAGCAAAATTATAACTTCTGCATATTGTTAAAAAACAAAATTACAAGTTAGAGAGTAACAGAGTGCTGAGTAAAAGAGAATTTCTTTTCATTTTAAAAATAAAAGTTTTATTCTGGGTGAATGAGCTTTTCAAGAAGAGGTCATTATCCTAACATGTAACTACATTTTGTTTGATTCACTGTGGATATTTTAACATCACGCATTAAAAAAAAGCACAAATTTCACAAAATCTAAAAAAGCAAATAAATATTTCAAAAAAGGTTTTAAAATTTATTCAATTTTTTCAAAAACTTCAACATTTTTTGTTTCAGTTGTTGCTTGATCATGTTGCTAAACTTCACTGTATTCTCTTAATCTATTTTTAACAGATGCAAGAACAAACATTCATACCATTTTTACAAAAATTCTAAAATCTATGAAATATTTAACACAGTTTTGGCATCTAGAGTTTAAATTAATTTACATCTCATATAATTCCAAATTTCATTCTATTTCACTGCTATTTTTTGGAAATGGAACAAACATGCACCGAGTTTTCACAAAATCTTTAAAAAAACCTGTAAAGTACTTTGACGCCTATAGTTTAAGTGAACACCTGTGATGATACTAAATTTTATCAACAGTCTATTCAGTGGTCTATACGTAATCGGCAAATATTTTCACATTTTGAATACATTTGTGCAAAATCTCAAAATCATATCAAATATTTTTAAAAAATTCTACACCTGTAGTTTCAGTTGAGTGACCACCTATCATATCACCAAATTTCATTTCAAAAGTTTGTCATTAATGCGTAAAGCGATCCAAATATTTACACATTTTGAAACGATTTTTGCAAAATCTCAGAATTTAAAAATTTTTTTAGTTTCAACATCTATAATTAAATTGAGTGACAACTAATATGCACTTAATGTCATTTCATTCACTTTGATCATTATTTTGTGCTGCGGGAAGGAATGTTTATGCATTTTGAAGTAATTTTTGCAAAACCTAAAAATCTAATCAAAATTTTGGGAAAATTCGACACCCATAGTTTTAGAGAGTCACCATCATGTCACCAAATTTCCTTTCATTCCCCGTAGTCTTCATTTCATGATGCTTTAACAAAAATTTACACATTTTGAAATGATTTTTGCTAAATCTCAAAATCTAATCAAATTTCTTTTAAAAAGCAGATGCTTTTAGTTGAAGTTGAGTGACCAAATATTATGTCATCAAATTTCACGTCATTTACTTTAGACGTTATTATGTGATGGGCAGACAAAGATTTACACAGTTTGAAATGATTTTTGCAAAATCTAATCAAACATTTTTTTTTAAATTCAACGTGTGTAGGTTAAGTTCAGTGACTGCCTACCATGTCACTAAATTTCATTTCATTTGCTTCAGTCGTTATTATGTAATGCGTGGAGAGATTCACACAGTTTGAAACGATTTTCAAATTCTCAAAATCAAGTTTTTTAAAAAAATTAGATGCTTATAGTTAAAATTGAGTGACCAAAGTTGAGCGAGTAAAGTTGAGTGACCAAAAAAAAGAATCACGGACAGAATGACAGACAAACTTTTTTTGTGGTTCATACTAGATTGCCAAGTGCTTGAAACAGATAGAAATCGTAAAATTTTTTAAATCCAAGTTATGTGCAGACAAAAGTATAATTTTATTTATATAGATAGTAGCAGGGTGTCAGTGATTTAAATCAATTGATTTTAATCATGATTTCTTTTTTAAATCTTTG
Source organism: Cheiracanthium punctorium (assembly GCA_038373885.1). NCBI lineage: Eukaryota > Metazoa > Arthropoda > Arachnida > Araneae > Cheiracanthiidae > Cheiracanthium > Cheiracanthium punctorium. Next base: position 172,636 of record JAWZYV010011601.1, read on the forward strand.
TTATAAATCAAGGATGCAAAATCTCTGAGCCAAGGACCATTATTGGCTCATGAAACCTTACAAATTCACCCAGCAACCAGTTTCACATTTAAAAAGACAAATAAGAATCCATAAATTCAACTTTTAAGAAAAGGAATTAATTGTGAAAAATTATTTATTTCAGATTTTTATTCAATTGCTATGAACATGACACCAGAAAAAATTTAATTATAATTTTATAATTGACTTTTATCAATGTGTCATTATATTTTCAAGAACTTTTATTTGATAATTAGGTGATTTCACAGTATTGTGATTATTTATGTCATGTCTGCAATAAGTTTGATTAGTCATAAAAGCACAGAAAATTGAATTAGGTGAACATTTTTTAAAATATATACTAGGGGGCCAAGGCCCCCAGACTCACTACGCTCACTTTTCGTATGAGGCATTCGGCCCCTAATCAGGCTTATTCGTAAAAAAGACATAATTTCAACAGACAAAACCCGAAGATTGGATCAGATAGAATGTTGCTGAGCTACACATTGCTTGGTTCTTGAATGTTCATTGCTACATAAAAATTTAAACTTCACACTACAGTAGACCCCCCTCCCCCTCATAACACGGAAGATATTTTGTTATGGGAATCCGTGTTGTACAGGTCCTCCACCTGGAGTGCGGACCTCCGCTTATAATCGCTGGAAAAATTATTTGCACTCCTCAGAAACAAAATGATATTTAATGTTGCCATTCAAAAGTTATATTAATTAGGAGCTAAAGCATAATAAAATCAGAACATATGTTTCAGCTGTATTTTTAATAATGTAAAACCTATTGGACACCTTGCGAATTTGCCACCCATAGCGATTTTTCATTATTTGGCGACTTGCGTACATGTAAAGTTAATAAAAGCTACGCAACAGATAGAATAGCCTGCCACCGATGGCGACTTTTCAATATTTGGCGATTTACACATGCTAACAACCTATATTTACTGTTCATTTAAGGTTACTGGAAAACCGCTATCCATATTTTCATTTACAAAATCGTTTGCAGATTGGCATACTTAGCACCACGAATTATACCATCTCGTCGCACTAGCAAATATCTGAAGTGTACTATAACTGCTATAATGGCATAGTTAACGCCGCCAAATATTTCTACTGGTAGCAAATAATCCAGATGGACGAGAACTGGCTTTAAAATAATCTGCATTTTAATTATTTTTCATTTTCAAGATATTAGTTATTCTGTTTTGGAAAAACGAATAATCGCTAATTCTAAACTCCTGTTGTCTAAGCGAACTTACTATTTGAAAATTGTCAACTTTGTGTAACACATTTTGAGTTACTTATTTCATATAGTTTTTATTTTGGCGTAAAATGGGCGTAATTCTAACTCATGTTTGTAAATTTCACACGATTCTAGATACTTGGAAACGCTTTGTTGCAAAGGAATGAATGATTTCATGCCAAATCTGACAACCATTCGGTTTGCTTTTTCAGTTTTTTATTAATATCTTCTAAAATAATTCGATTTTCGAAATTTAAATCAGCTTAGCAGGTTCCTCTGAATTTTTCGAGTCTGTGGGCACCTTAGTCGAAACTCAAATCCCTATGGTTTAGGAGGAGATCAGTCAACAAGCTTTGACAGCGCCAGCGGCCTTTACTTTTTTTTTAGAATAGAGAGATACCCAGCAAACACACACAGGTTCTCTGAACGTCTATTAACGTTCAGAAAACGTCTTCTGAACGTTAATAGACATTCAGAGAACCTGTGAGTGTTTGCTGGGTATATATATATATATATATACAAACAATGTAACATACTACTTACAAAAAAAAAAAAAAAAAAAAAAAAAAAACCTATTCATCTAACTCTTTTTGTTTAGTTATGATTACTCAAACTTGTTGCCCACATGACATAAATGCTTGCAATATTGTAAAGATTACCCAATTGACTTTCCTATTTGTGCCATCATATTCCCAAGAAATTTAATATACAAAGAAACCACATGTGTTTGAAAATGTGTCATGTCATCAATCAATTAGCCATTAATATATTAAGACTAATTACTTAACAGAACACACTACTTGATTAGTCCTTGATTCTGCACATTTAAATTTCTGTGTCCAGCAAGCTTTAAGAGGTTGTGCACAATACTATTATTGTTATTGCTTGTGATTAACATTTGTATAAATTTTTATTTTTGAAATCTTTGCTTTTAAATTTTCAAATTAAGTCAGTATATATAATCAATCAATTTTTCAATGCTTTCAAAATCATCCACTTTGGACAAAATTATTTTATTTGCATACCAAAGAAATATATTACAGATTTATATTGTCAATAACTAGATATTTACTAGTTGTCTATACTCTTTATATAAAGTAGTTATTTAATTATTAAACTAATTTTTTTTAATTTGACTTTTAAAAAGTCTGATTTTTAAATTTTTTTTAAATCATGATTTTTTTTACAACCTTTATATTAGGATAGTATTGTGTTTTAAATGGATGCCTGCCTCTAAACTGCTATCAACCGTAATATATTGGTATTATTTTGAGTGCTCCTGTTACAGGGTTTGTTATTTAAATCAGCTTGTTTCACATCATGATTTAAATAAAGTGATTTTTTAAAATTATAATTAAAATAATTTTTCAATAAATTAATTTTGCCATTTTAGAATGTGTACCCAATATATATGTATAGCTGCCAATTTTTTATGCTTTTTTTTTTTTTTTTTTTTTAAAAAGAAGATTTTCACACACAAATTCTTATATTTCTTCATGTAATTTAATGTTAAATTAATCTGAATATTTTATTTGAAACAAAACTGAATTTGAAAACAAATCTGAAACAAAGCCATGGTGGAAAATCTTTTGAAAAAGCTTAAAAGTTAGCAGCTATGAATATGTTGCATTTGCAACTTCAGCTTCATTTAGCAAAGCTACATAGGTCTTTGTTTCTCATGTGTGTAATGGATTTTGGCTCTTCAGAACAAATAGTTTTTTTAGATCTTACATTATAATATACTCTTATTCTTTGGAATTGAAATAAGGAACAAAATAAAAATATGCAGTTATATTACACACTTACATAGCTTTGAAAAGTAATTATTCAAAATAAGATTTTAACACCAAAATATATATGATCATAAAAAAAAAAATACTTTCTTTAAAACAGAGCCTTCAAAATCATAATATTATATAACATTTTTATAAATCTTAAAATAGTTAGGAAAATCATAAAAATTTTAATAATAAATTGCATGGATGCTAATTTATTTTGCTTTTTCACATAGTGTTTTCCCAAATGCCTATTTATTGTTTTTTCAATACCCAATAACTGCAAAAGGAGAAAATCCCTTTCTACCGGTTTTTCATGACCATCCCTTGTTTGCAAATTTTCAAATCTTTATTTTCAAGTTGAAGCTTTGAGTCACAATTATCAGCCTAAGGCAAGCATATCTACCCATTTTTGTAACTTGCCAAACAAGTTTTAGAGGGAAAAAGCAGGGACTTTTAGGGGGAAAAAATTGTCTAGAGCGAAAAGGGAAGTTTTTCTTAAAATTACCTAAAATTTAGAAACTTTTCTCAGATTTACCAATTAGAAATGTCTATGCTCTATGGCTGAGATGTAACAGTATTTTTCCATTAAATGAGCACCACAGAAACTTGGCAATTTTCCTCTAGCGGTGGGGTGTGAAGCTTGGCGACTTTTTATTTATCTATTTATTTATTTTTTGGTAATCCTTGCCTGTCGATGTATAGGTGCCAAGCACTTGTATAGATAGCTCACGAAAGCGAACTGTTTCTGTTTTGTATTCATCCGCAAAGTTCAACATGCATAGTTATATTTATTTTAGTTTTGCGTTTTTCACCAAGTTTGTAGGTTCTGTTCCTTAGGATATGAGTGGTAATATTTGTTTTGGTTTCTTTTGCAGACAAGGTGATTGAGGAACTTCTTCAAAAAGCCTGAAAAGTGCATGGTGAAAGTATTCTTGTTTTTAAACTTTTGCTTGCAACAATAAGTGAACAAGTAAATAACTGTTTTTTTAATCAATAATAGTTAAATTACTGTAATAAATTCTGCCATTTTAAACCTGAGAAATAGTAAGTTATAGCCTTCATTAGCTACTGAAAATAAATGTTTCACAAACATACTTCCTGTGCAAATTTTTTAGGAAAACTTTAAAAATCAAATCTTAATTGCCAAAAATTGTATTTCATTTTCATAAAACTGTAAAAAAAAATAATTAAATATAAAATAAAGGTCAATTTTTAATCCTACAGCATTGGAGATTTAAACAAAAGAATGCTGAAAAAAAAAAAAAAAAAAAAAACATTCACAGGAAGGATGGGAAATGATTGAAACTGGAATGTTTGAGCATAATTTTCTACGCAATTTTCCCCCATTGCCCCCTCCCCCCAAAAAAAGGGGGGGGTTCTGGAAAATGTTCAAAATATCCAGAATTCTGGGTATACCCTGAACCACAAACACGCCTGTGTAGATTTCACTCTTGCTGTTCTTGTGGAAATTTCTTTTCATTTGAAATAGAGGTTTTTCTCGTTTTCTGCTCCTTATTTCATTTAGAGTAGCTTTAGTTTTGATGTGTTGCTTATTTTGCTCCATTTAATAGGGAATTTGATAAGTGTTGGTTCTTTCTTTCTTTTCTTTTTTTTGGGGGGGAGGGGGATAAATATGAATTTACGGTAAATGCCAACAAATGAGGAAGATTCATAAAGTTTCGTAAAAAATAAATGCTTATTTATCTTACTAATATAACTCCTGGAAATTCAGCTGGATATAGCCAAAAGCAGCAATTTGTCGATGTTGAAAAAAACATGCTTATTTCCAACACAGGGGGATAGAGAAAGACTGTGTAAGTTCTTTTTTTGCTGATAAGTTTTTTCAGAACTATAAAATATTACCTCCACACATGTTTTGTTTGATGTCACATGAAATGAAATTGTATATTTTTGATATTGGAATTGAAACGTTAGGTCCTGTGTAGGTGTAATGTTGGAATTCGTAGAGATAATTGGGTTGAAAATTCCTAAATAAGTAACAAAACAGCATTATTGTTTATTTATTATTGGTGTGGGGAATTGACATCAGTAAAATCTTTGAGAAACAGTTCAAAATGTGGCTATGTTTGCAATATTTTTATTTTTGTATTTTGTGTAGAATTGTCTTATGCTTACAGGGTATAGAAAATGCTGAATGCCTTGAGTATAGCAGGGAAAAAAATCCTTGTAGATGTTTTGCAAATAACACGGGTTGATCTTGAAATTTTTTTCAGGGTCCCATTTTTATGAAAATTGCTTACTTTGAGAATTTCAACACTTGTTTTTGTGAATTTTCATGTCATTCTTTAAATCGCTTTTTTGTTAAAATAATTGATAAAACAGATTAAAATGTAGAGTAAAATGACAATAAAGTGCCATTTTAATTGTTTGTATTTTTGTGAAGGGGCTGTTTTAATCGATTGCAATACTGTGAAAGGGCTTTTTTAACCGATTGTAATTTTGTGAAAGGGCTGCTAAACAGACCCAATTTTTATCTGCATCGACCCCTGAATAAATAAATTTGCCAAAAAAAATTTCTTTAGGTATTTGGCAGAAAGTAAAAAAAAAAATTGCCAAGTTTCGGCAGAGTTTAGATAGCGGAAAAGTACCAATGTAGATAATGGGACCTCGGCCTGCCAGAAATTTAGATTTTTGTTTCAAAATTTTAATAATCACCTGCCAGAAATTTAGATTTTTGTTTCAAAATTTTAATAATCACCTGCCAGAAATTTAGATTTTTGTTTCAAAATTTTAATAATCAATCCTTTATTGCACAAAATTCTACCTCTCAACCTTCTCCCTCATTTTTAGAGAAAAATTATAACCTCACAATTTTTTCCCCTGTGTATGGGGGGGGGGCCACAGAGTGAGTAAGATTAGGCAAAATGTAAACTAATGATGTAGAATTCTGATAAAACGAATTTTTGGCACAATGGGGGGGGGGGGGAAGGGGGGAACAGAATGGGACTTAATGCTTTGAAATGTTTAATAAGGATAGATATTTGATTAAAAGCAAAATTTTCAGCTTTTAGTAATGAAGTGGATAAACCATTTTATTAAAAATGGTTAAGTTACAAAATCTAACTTATTTTATTTATAAAATAGACAAATTATTAGATTGTGCAACTTAAAAAGGAGAGGCTCATATGTTGGAGGTCATGGATTTTGATGAAATGATGATGGGATTTAGAGCCCTAGAGAAGAAATATTCCAAAAAAATCAGTGGCTAACTCCAGAGATTTTTCAAGAAAGTGGCAACTAAAGATTTAATACATATTTATATACTTACAATTTCAAAGTCAATAGTAGTGCTATCCATAGCGGTGTGGTTCTGCATCATGCTGTAAAGCCTGAGGTCTGGGGTACAAAACCAACAGACACCTTTTCAATTTTTAAAAAAATATACATAAACTTAAAAATTATCGATAATAGAAAATTAATGTGACCGAATGATTAAAAGATATTTTAAAATTGCAGAAATTACTTGTATCAATTACTAATTACATTTTTGCAAATAATTTTGTTTTGTTTTGCTAATTAGAGATGTTATGTTATAAAGTACTTGATGCAGGATAAATCATAAAAACCTACAAAACAAACTATTATATCGGTATATTTTGCAAAATGTTTAAATTGTGGAGTATGAATATTTCTCTTTAGGAAAAGAAAAACAGCATCCTATCCACAGCTTGCTTACAAGCAATATTTTAAAAGAATTTAAAATAAAGCATCAATAGCAGGCATTGCATCTACAAACCATTTATTCCCAGTCAATTGCTTATTTTTAAATTCTAAATGGAAATCTTTCTTTAAAAAATGTGAAAATCCTACTAATATTATAAATTTCAATGTTTGTATGTATGTTTATTACTCTTTCACACTGAAACGGTTTGACGGATTTGGATGAAATTTGGAATAAAGACAGTAAAAGTCCTGCATTAACATATAGGCCACTTTTTTTCGCGCAAAAAAACACTGTTCCTATAATATACAAAAACACTATCTTTCATCCAAAAAAAAAAGAATACAAGTGTTTCAGATTTTCTTACTTTTTTTTTTTCCTTTCTGTTTTTTTTATAACAGCCCATACATCTAGAACAGGGATGGGCAAACTATGGCCCGCGGGCCAAATACGGCCCGCCGGAAGGTTTTATCCAGCCCGCAGATAGAATTTTGCAGGATGTGTTTTTGAGCGAGTTTGGCAGCTGAAAGACGACATTGTGTCGTTCTTCCATGATGGACAGTGTTCTGCGGAGTGCGAAATGTAAGAAGATACGGAATGCTTTCGGACTTTGCATTTTTCACAGACCTTCTTTGTCATATATGAGCAACTTGAATGTCAAGATGCAAGGGAAAAATCAATTTATCGACGATATCTGGGCCCATCTCAAAGCTTTTAAACTAAAACCTAATCTGTTTGCTGTGTAGCTAGCTAAGAACGACTTGTCTTATTCCTCGAGGTTAAATTCAATACTCTCAATAAATGAAGAGAAGCTTAAGAATTATGAAGACGGCTTGAAAAAACTGCATTTTGAGTTCGAACGCAGATTCCAAGATTTCAGTGCCATTCAAACAGAATTGGATATTTTTACCATGCCTTTGAACGTAAATTGTGAAGCAGTGAGGTCAGATTTGCAGCTTCAATTAATTGAGTTGCAATCTAACGATCCTCTCAAGCAGTTGTTTGTGAATATTCCAAAGTTAGAGTTTTACAAATCATTATCGTTTCCCAAATTTAATATCTCACGCTCAGAAAATCAGTGTTATGTTTGCTTCATCTTATATATGTGAACAAGTGTTTTCAACTATGAACCTTAGAAAGAATTCTTTCAGAAGTAAGACTGGCAGATGAGTATTTAGCCTAGTTCCTTAGAATGTGTACATCTCACTTCGAACGTCAATATTAGGAACTCTTAAAAATGAAATAGCAATTTCATTCATCTCATTAACATATTTAAATTGTAATAGTTGTATATTGTTTTTAAAATTTTAGAAAAATTTATCTTGACCCGCCAAACTTTTTTTTTCAATTTTTGGCCCGCGACCGAAAAAGTTTGCCCATCCCTGATCTAGAAGCTCTTCAGAATCAATACAGGCCGAAAATGGTTTCTGCCTTTTTGTAGGTTTTTATCATTAAACCATCTTATTTTTGTAACCAGGAGCAGCCCAACATGGTAAGCAAGGTAAGCATCGCATTGAACGTCGGCTTCGAAGGAGCGTCATTTCGAACTCAAAAACTGAGTAGAGCATAAACGGGAGAGTCTTTTTTACGTTAGCAGGGGGCCACTTACCCTGGGGCCGCCTCTATTTGTAGCCATCTTAATTTTAAATTCCATTCAGAATCTGAGAGATTTCAGAACCATAGAAGCCCATGAAAAACAGGATTCTCTCTGAACAAGATTTATTAAGATGGCAAACAAACTGATCGCTGGAGGTGGCTAGTCGTATTATAAAACCGAATTTTTCACAAAATGTAATTATTAATTCATGCAAGTAGTTCCTAACATTTTAATTTTCTTCTTAAATCCAGTTTAAATAAAACAACTTTTCTTCATTCAGTCACATTAATTTTCTATGAAAGATAATTTCTATTTATGTATATTTAAAGAAAACAGGAGTGTGTCGGTTTTGAACCAGAGACCTTAGGCTTCACAGTGGGATGCGAAACCATAGTGCTATAGTTTGCACTGCTATTGCCTTGAAATTATAAGAATATCAACATGTATTGAATCTTTAATTGGCATTTTCACGAAAAATCTTCAAAGTTGGCAGCTAATTCTTTGCCATTTTACTTCTCTAGCGGTCCTCTGGCACCCATCAACATTTCATCAAAATCCATGAACCCATCGTCTGAGCGTCTTCATTTTAAAATAAAAGTAAATGCTTATATAACAAAATATAATTTTTTATTTTCAATTTGAAAATGCAAAAGAAAAATCCCAATGTCAAATTTAATTTGTTTTACATTTTCTGTACTGAACAGTATTTACACTCAATCAAAGTACAAATTATTTCTGTCGTCTTCCTTGTGAAATAATATAATTTGAATCATTTGCATTTGTTTTCATATTAAGCTTAGCTATCTATGTAACTTATTATTATTAAACAATTAAGAACTGCCAAGAAAACAGCTTGAAATATGCTTTCATACATTGCTTAAAATAGCATATCACTTTTATAAAATGTTATTTAATTCACAACTAGAATTTTTAAAACATATATTTTTTTAAATTTTTAAAATCTTACTAAAAAAATGGATGTGTTTTATTTACTTATTAAAAAAAAAAAAAAATCATGAACTACGCTCCTGCAGAATTTTATTATAAATGATACTAGACACTATTTTTGATGAACAGGTATTCGGCTGAATAGTTGTGCCTGAATATAGCTACATATTTAACTCAATAATTTCAGAAAAAAAAATATTTTTTAACATGTATTTTTAAATGCATTTACAAATACCATTGCACAGTTATACTTCCATGTGTTAATTTCCTATAACAAAATATTCTAGGTCATTGAATTTTAAGCTGAATAAAACATAATTTAATGTAATTAATAACATAGCAGAAATGCAGTCTTTTCTACTTAGTGAAACTACTACAAGGGTGGGGCGATTTTTTTTTTTTTTTTTTTTTTAAATCTCTATTCTAATAGTGCGAAAAAGGTTCTCTCTGGGTTCAATAAAAACAGTGTAAAATATTGTTGTGATTGGATAATATCTTCTGCTCTTGCACTGAATTTCAATTTTCGGAATTTGGATAAAAATAGACACTTTTTACTCGGAGTAAAAAACATAATTATCTTTCCCAGTTGTTATTCTAATAGTGCAGGAAATGAGATAACTGGGTTTAATAATATGTGCCTAAATTATTTTTCCGATCAAATAATACCTGCTGATTTCGCATCGCACTTCAAATTTGGCAATTCTCAACAAAAAATGCACTTTTTTATGTAATGCCACATTGGCACTATGTGACTGGTAAAAAGAAAAAAAGAAATAGTTTAATCCCTTCAACTGTTGATTGCTGTTGGAATTTCATTCTTTGTACTGTTAAGCCACGTTGGGCCACTGAGATTACGTATATGCAGGGATCGCACTGTCAATTGCCAACGTCGCAAATTGCGATAATAAAATTAGTTTGCCGAAAATATTGCCAATTGCATTTCTCAATGATGTCTGGCAAAATCTAATTTAGCGAATGGATTGGCGACACTTTAAAAAAAGCCAGTGCGACCTCTGTATATGTACTGTTTATCATGTATGCTATTGAGCCTATGTGCATGGAGCACTAGATCATCATGCTGTAGTAATTCAGAAGGTCTCGCAAATATGTCATTACCACTAAACCTTTTCAATAGGAAATCAAAGCATTTCACCAAGTAGCATACAGAAAGCAACTAATTTCTCTGAACTTAACTGAATATTTTGAAAAGATTTGAAGAAATATTTCTGAAAAGTTAACAATTGGCTGGACGTCATATCTGTTAATACCTCATGAAAATGCAGTATCCTTCTTGATTGGAAACTAAAACTTTGGTAGGCTTTTGCAGTTTACTGTATGTCTCCCTCATTTTAATGAACAAAATGTATACCATGTTCGATCGACAAACAGCGAAAAAGCACATTTACACAGTACTGGAAATTTACGTCTCATAAGTGAAAAGTTGTTGGGGATCATTTTCGAAGTTACTGAATAAGTTAGTAGCTGAACTGAAATAAGTTAGTAACAACTGATAAAGAGTTATTTAAGCAAAAATGAAAACTACGTATTAGAAAATACATCAGGCGGTTCAGATGGATAATTATTTTGGTGACCTTCATAGCAGCATAGCATAATCCTGTACCATTATTGCATTCATACTGTTAGATCCCTGGGAAACAGAGTTTTGACCCTATAAATTAGTTCTTCAAACCATTGAAGTTGAAGCAAATCTCTGAATTTGTCATGAAAGTTTATTTATGAAACTGGTTTAAAATAAATTGTAACCATTTGCTGAGGGATTGAGCTAAGCACAGATGGAATACTATTTCTAGATTTAGATGATACTAAAAATGTTGTTGATGGATTAAATAATTTGTCGAAATTAGTAATTTTCACACATTTATCTTGCTGTGTATGCGGACTAACAAACGACCACACAATTTACAGATCTTCCTACGAATTGTATAATGAAAACTAGTTACAGAGAGTCATCTTTCAATGTAAAAAATTTGGAATCAGTTATTATTACAATTGCCACATTTGCTCCACAATACCATGTTATATTTTTTGCGGACGAGCAAAACCCAAACTAAGAAAACTAAACTAGGGAAAACTTAAACTAGGACTTTGTTTACTTTCCATGTCACACACATTGTGAAATGTGCATGAAATAAGTGACAGAAGCATCTGCAAACAGTTGGAGGAATCAGACTTTAACACTTTGGGACTTGGATTTTTTGCTTTATTCGCATAAAAAAGTATTTGAGTGTAAGATGAATTCTCTATTATAGGGTTATGAATAACTAATTGATGTTTATTAATAACACACAAATGAAAAGAAATATAAGAAATTATTTTATATTACAATTCATTTCTTACAAAAAATTGTATTTTATATATGAAATCGACTTAAGGAAATATAACTTACATTCGAGTACTTTTTGAGAAGTAGATTACATACACAATTGTATAGGTTAGGGCTTAAAGAGAGACGCTTCATCATATCGGCATTTTTTTTTTTTTTTTTTTTTCTCTCTCCCTTTAGATTAAGTACAGGTACTCTTTTCACATCAGAATGATACATTTTATAGTTACCACATACTTACCAAATACTGTATTGTATCGTGATATTATATTGTATTGCAATTATATTGTTTTGTGGGGAAAATGTCTTCCGTCCAAAGCATAAGGTAGCGCTAGTGGGCTTCGCCTTAACCCACCCCCCCCAAAAAAAACTGTGCTAATTAGCAATTATTTAAAAATTCTCAAGCAAATACAGGGTTTCTACAGATTTCACAGCTTATGCGTCCCTGACTTTTTCCTGACATCTATTACGTTCTTCCCTGACTTTTATCTAGCGTGCTTTCCCGAATTTTGCATTTCTATTTTCAACATTTTATCTTTTAATTAATAACTTTTTATATATTTTGCCCCTTTTTTTACAAATAATAATATTAATAAAATTAATATATACAAGAATCTTATTTGACATCACTGGATTCTAACAAAAGCCATGTTTGATAATAATTTAGGATAAAATTAAGCATATTTCAACTACACAAGATATGCTCCTAAAATTATTTATGAGGTTAAATGAGAAAATGAAAATAAAGCAATTTCTATATTTAGGTGCAAACAGCAAATATTTTCTTGATTTTACAGCAAAATTCAATTTTTCTTGCATTTCCCTGACCTTTCTTCAATTTCTGCTAATTTTCCTGACTTTTTTCCTCGACCAAAATTCATTTCCCTGACTTTCCAGGTCTGTAGAAACCCCAAAATAATTTTTCATATAATAATTTATGAATAATGAGTGTTTGTGCTCTCTATTTTGCATGTTTCATCGCCTTTCTATTATGCATTTAAAAAAATGCAATTTTTTTGTTAAAATTGCAAATTTCAAGTGTGATGTGAAGGCAGAAGTTATTATTTTATCGGGAAAAATAATTTAGGCATATCTTATTGCCCAGTGGACTCATTTCTTACCCTATTAGAATAACAACAGTTAAAAATAATTATGTTTTTATGCCCAGTAAAAGTGCCTATTTTTACCCAAATTCTGAAAATTCAAGTCCAATACGGTGGCAGAAGATATTATCCACAATCACAATAATATTTTACAACGTTTTTATTGAACCCAGAGAACCCTTTTGCACTATTAGAATAGTGATTTCAAAAAAAAAATTTTTTTCTTCCATCCCAGTGGACACCCTGTGAGTATCATTGTTCCATTAGAAATAGGCGAATACCTCTAAAATGCACTTTAAAGAATGACTGCCAAGAGAGTGCAATGTATTGGAATTCTTTTGAGTGCTGCTACAGAAAAACTATAAATGTTACATACACTATTTTTAATAGGGTACATGGTAATAGTAGGTACATAGGAATAACATGTATAAATTTCATAGTAATCAATGCATATTTATGGGTGTTAGGGCATGGATGGACAGATGAACAAACCAAAATCATAAACACTTTTCAACTTTATTGGAAAGTGTTTAAAACAAAAGTGTCTAGAAAAGAATTCTATCAAGTATTTAAGTTTTAGTACCTTGAATCAATATGTAAAAAAGTAACTTTTAAGTAAAACATAATCAAGAGTGTTTACAATAGAAAAAGTAAAACACTAATCCACAAATTAAAGAATTTCTATACTCTTTCTCTTTCAAACACAAATTAACACTGAAAACCTTTTCACTGCTAGCTTGGCCTGCCTGAAATGATTCTTAATAATGAAGCTTAAAATTGATTTTTATTTATTTATTTTTTTTTTTAATCAATTAAAGCATGCATAAAAGTCACATATAATTATGTTTACATGCATTTTTTTGAGTTTTTAAAGCTGTAGTAACTTTAGTAGGTTAATTTTAAAAAAGTATTTGCCTTACTAAAATTGATACTATGAAGTTTTAATGGCCTAGTGGGAATAATTATTAACTTACCTCATTTTATCACTACGAATTCATATTATAGTATGTAAATATTAGAGCGTCAGTTATCTTTAAAAAGCTATGTAAGACAAAACTGCATGACGGTAAGTTGTCATATGCCTGTAAAATACAAGGAGAGAACTGAAAGTTAATATAAAATTTAGGTTAAAAGTATTTTGAAGTTAGCACCTCAAATAGATGAAATGTTTTGTCCTTCATAGCTTTTATATACTAAAATCTTTATATTAGAGGTTTTTCAAAAAATTATTCATAATACACTATACATACAAATCTAATTATTGATGCAAGGAACAGGGTTGGTAAGTTTCTTCCAAAGTGGAAAAAAATAGCCGGAAGAAATAGGTTTCTTCTAAGTGGAAGAAACTGTTTTTCTTTAAGAATTCACTATTTCAATTGCAACTTGGGAAGATACAATAAATGCTCAAAAAATTCTTATAGAAAACCTTAAGAAAATGAAATTTGATGTATAAACATTTAATTATATACACTAAATTAATTATTACATCAGCTTCTTTAGCCAAGATTATTCATTTGACTAAAGCTTTTCAATTATTGGGTGAGAAAAAAAATCCGAAAAGCACAAAGCCAAATAAAAGTTATTAATATCAAGTGTAACAGCATATTTTTTGTTATTTAAATTTTGATAACAGCATTAAATAATATTGGGAGATAGTTTACTGATTATAGAATGTAAGTAACATTTTAAAATGAAAGACTGCTTTTCATTTACACCCATTTTATTAAAGGGACTAATTTACAATGATTTCTGTATTAAACAATTTCATTGAAATCCTCATTTTACTTACTTAAGTGGAACATAGCATAACAAAACAAAATTTTAAAAATCAGCATTGAGGTATACATGTTAGAATAAATAATTACAAATTTTAATGTTGGACAGTAAAACATAGTTGCCAACTCACCCAATTTTATTGGAATATTTTCCACCACAATTTTTTAACAGCTTTATTTAGGGTAAAAATTTTGGACTTATTTTAAGCATAAATTGCTAAGGAAAAATTAATGGTGAAAAATCTCCTGATAAAATTGGGATAGTTGGCAACTATGGTAAAATCTTAAAAATAATGAATTTTAATATGAAAAATAAAAATGTGGAAGGATTTTTTTCTTTCTAAAAATCACATGAACAATAACCCCCCCCCCCCCATCAAAATTCAAAGCTTAAATTACTTCTAAAACACAGTGAATATATATACTCAGTAAAATCCAAGCTGAAATCAAAATTACAGTAGAACTCCAATTATTCGAATCGCTTTCAGATTTTCAGAAAAAAAAAATGAAGACAGAAGCAGAAAGGGAAGAGACAAGATAAGGATGATGTCTAACTTGAGGAATTCAGAAACATTCTTCTGAAAATTCCTGGATGTTCAGAAGTTAGTGCTGAAGATATAGTAGAGTGAATGGAGTGTGATTCGTCAGATCCTGGGTTTCAAATTCTAAATGATGATGAACTTATTGAAAGTGTGAGAGAAGAAAATGTTGAGGAAGAAGATGTTCTAAATGTCGAAGTTGGAGCAGACACGGGACCATCTGCTAATGAAGCATTTGCCGGCCTCAAAACTGCATTGAAGTGGAAGCAGAGTCAGTCCGAGTGTAACCACATGCAACTTTTCACTGCCAAGCGGATGCTCAACTTGGCTGCCCGAAAACAGATGAAGACAGTCAAACAACTTTACTTTGAAGAAGACTTTCAGCAAGCAATGACTTTCATTTACAGTACGGTAAGTAGATGATGTACTAATGTATAGCACTTGTAAATGCGCTTAACATGTCAAAAGTGTTGCCATTTTGCTTAATTAATTAAAAGCTCTTTTTCTTTAAATATAGTTTTTTCTCTCCATTTGCAACATACATACATATAGTAATTACTAAAATACATACTAGACCCTTTTTTCAGAAAAAATCCAACTATCCGAATTCCTGATTATCCGAATGGGATCTGGTCTCAACTGATTAGGATAATTGGAGTGCTACTGCATATATTCCATTTAAAAAATTAAAGAAAGAACATAATTTACATTACAAAGAGCTCCTTATATCGGAAAATGTATTTTCAAAGATTAAATAAGATTACACATATGAATTTAAGAAAATCAAAATTCAGAAGTAGCAAATCTTTGAGTACGCAATTAACATTTAAAATAAGGAAAAGCAGTATCTAGGGAAAGTTGAACAAAACCGCAACTTAACTAATTTAACGAAATAAATGTTGCCATCTGTCAAAAAACACAAAGAATGCAGGTAGTTGTCACGTTATTTGGAGTTTAAATAAAGACAGTGTATACCAGTGATTGTTAACCTTTTGCAAGTAAACTCACCAATTTTTTTTATAGACGAGTTCAAATGCACCATGCAACTCAAGCACCTCTTTTTATTTCTTTGCAATCACAAGTAGAGCTACAAAATATGAGTATGGGTAGTAATAAACAAGGGCGGAGAATATGCCGGAGCATGTGGACGAGGTATGGGGGAAATTCTGTATAGATATAGAGAAAATGTCTCCTGTTAAAAATGGCAGTTCCTCTTAGTATTTGGGAGGAAATTTTGGGTGCGAAAAAATTGTGTAATGGGAAAATATTGAGCTCTGAACAATTACTTCACACCTGGTAATAAATATGAAAAAAAGTAGCAATATATGAACATGAGATTGAAATTGTTATACTGAGGAAGAGAATTCTAGAATTAATTTTACGTTATCAATAGGATATATATATATATATATATTTTATGACTATGTATTTGGAGTGTAAATGCTTCCTTTTGATGCAGCATCATACATCATAACAAATAAAGTATTTCTGTTATCGGCACGAAATTATTTCAGAAGTCTTCAGTCTGTCTCAAAGCAATAGACTCAATATGCCAATTAACTCCTAGGATACATCTGACAACTACATTATGTCATGTAAGTAATAGATGACGATGCTGTGTCGCAACTATACTGTGTCATTAACTTGCTTTGCCAATGTAACAAATGATGAGTATGTTTTGTCATTCAAGCAAATTAAACATGCACATTTTTGTTCAAAGCAAGAGTTGTAACATTTCTAAGACATTTCTTCCAGTCAGGGTTATGAATTTAGTTCCTTTGTGGCCAGACCTGGCCATGATATCCATTCCAAATGCAAGAATTCCTTAAAATAAATCTGGACCCGAAAGGGTTAAAATCATCCAATGCGCAAAGTTTGGCTCATACACCACAATTTGGCCAACGCTTGTGTATAATGTTGTTCAAGAAAACAGTGGGGGCCCGTTTTCAAAACTGTTAGTGCAGCCGGAAGCATATGCCCCCCCCCCTTTCCTTCGGACAGGAATGGAAAATCTTTGTTACTGAATTCGAAAGCTGGAGGATTAAGCCCTCACCGAGGAAAAAAAAAAAGAAATTACATTAAAAATGTAAGAGATCCTATTTTACTTCCATAAAAAGGACATAAAATTTATCCATAAAATTTAAACCAGCCGCTCTTATCCTCAAAATTGCATTAATCCGTGTCTGATTCGAAGTTTCCTTAGAATTTTCTTTTGTAATGATAACTTGAGAAGGAAAGAAAACTTACTTATTTTTTATAAGTCAAATCAATCCTCCTTTCTTTTAAACTTGCGAATCGGTCAGTGATGTCCTCATAAAAAAGCGTTGTTTAAATTCAGATATCAATAATTTTAAGAGCTCTTTAAAATTTCCCATGCTTAAAGAATTTTCTCGCTCGCGTTTTCCGAGCGAGAAAAGTCTCGCGACAGTTTTCCGAACATATATTCTCCTTACCCCCTCCCTCACTTCTCCAGCCAATCAGTCAGTCGAATTCAGAAGTGCTGCCGTCGTTAGAATATCTTTCATCAGCTGTATCTTATATACATACTCCCTATGCCAGAGACACTGCTTACGTAGGCGTTGCCATGGCAACGGTGCTGCCAGTTTCGTTATCAGCGATGAGGGCTGAACCAAGACTCACAGTTTGCGGGAAGATTAAAGGGGTTTTTTTTCTGAATGAGCGATCCTGCAGTTACCACAATACATTTTTTTTTTTCTTTTTTTTTTTTTTGAGATTTTTTTTTTAAATTTCCCATAGAAATTCCATAATTCTAACCATTCCAAACGGATGGAAAAGAAACTGGGTTTTGTGTGGCAATGAAACAAAAATAGTTCTCTTGGTGTCCAAAAGATGGCGTGGTCGGATTTCTGATATAGGATTATGCAAAGCGACAAGCGATATAAAAGGAAGCAACTGGAGCAGGTAATGGTAGTCGAAGCTTATACGCTAGTCAAACTTTATTATAAGAATGCGGAAAGTGCCACAGCGGCATTGCGAGCATATCGCTACATGAAGGGCATGCAAGGCAAAAAAGTACCAGTAACGCCTTCTGCATTGATCAAAATGATGAAGAAATTTTAATCTACCGGATCTTTGCCGTCACATGCAAGAAGTGGTCATCCCTCAACAGCCGCTGCTGTTGTCACGACAGTGGAGTAGACGGTGCAATCCATGTCGGCGATTTCTGCACATGGGAAGAGCAGTGCCCGAGAAGTTTCGAGGCAGACAGGAGTGTCGTACGGAAGTGTGTAGAGAGCACTGCAAATAACTCTGAAACGGTATCCCTATAAGTTGCAACATAACCAAGAACTGAAACCTCCTGACTTCGATTCTCGTCCAGATTTTGCCAATTGGGTATTCAATAAAATGGAAAAGCAGCACGACTGGCTTCACACTGTGCTTTGGACAGATGAGGTGCACTTCACACTTTCTGGCGCTGTTAACACCCACAATTGTTGAGTGTGGACAGCAGAAAATCCACATGCATTTGTTGAGGTACCCTTGCAACAGCCTAAAGACACAGTCTGGTGTGGCTTCACTGCTGATTTCATAATTAGTCCATTTTTTTCCGAGGAAGTCACACAGACGGGTTTCAAACCAGTTTCTGCCACTGGTCAGCGATATGCAGCACTGTTACAGAACAACATTATTCCTGAACTGCAAGCGCGACAGGCACTTCAAACAGTCACCTTTATGCAAGATGGAGCACCACCTCATATTGCTCTGCCTGTGCAACAGCTGCTACGCTCAACATTTGGGGAGGATCGCATTATCAGTCGTTGCTTTAATCAATCATGGCCTCCAAGATCTCCCGATCTTACGCCCTGTGACTTTTGGCTGTGGGGATTCTTGAAGTCAAAAGTGTACCGCGACCAACCGGCATCACTAGCAGGACTGAAAGATGCCATCTGCCAAAATGTGTCTGCTGTAACGCAAGAAATGCTACTAAATGCTGTGAACGGTGTGGTGACTCATCTCACAACTGTACTTCTGAATGATGGGCAGCACATTAAAAATTTACTGTAGTACCAATTAACTGTAACTAAGCTGACTTGTAAGTTGTCAACATTTTTTCATTTCTAAATCATCTTTTGGTGAAATAAAACACTATAGCGCCATCTGTTGTTCGACAACAGAACTATTTTCATTTCGTTGCCACACAAAACCCGGGTTCTTTTCGACCGTTTGGTGCAAACCGTATCTTTGTATCTTGATTCGTTTTCGAATTATTAATTTTTGAAGTTTGTCCTGGCTTTTGGATCAACCGGTATAAAGAAGCTCAACAATATAGGGAAGACGGCATATATAAACAACTTGTTTTTCTTTACTTTATAAAAAACTGAAGCTTCTACAAGACCAATAAAAAAATTTCAAAAAAAAAAAAAAAAAAAAAAAAAAAAAGGGAAAATAGAAAGAGTTAAGAATCAAAATATACTCTTTTTGTAGTTATAGTTTTTTTTTTTTTGTTTTTTTTTTTTGGGGGGGGGGATATATTTATTTTCTACCTTACCCCCTAGAACTTCTTACTTTCATTGTTCACTAACTGCATAGCATGGTGTTGTAGTGATGTATTACATGTTTTAAGGCATTACTTACCAAAAAAAATTGATAGTTGATGTTCACTAGTCTAGTCAGCTAAGCAGCTATTTCTGTCCTTTGCACAGAAATTTATTTTCATAACAATCCCTGATATAAAAAATCCATACCAAATTTTTTATGCTCATTCCATGTTTGTTGGAATTAACATTTAAATTAACCTCCTATGATCCATATAAAGCCCATGAACATCCAGCTGTCATTTTGTACAGTTTAAGTAAATACACATTCAGAATTAACCTATTGTGGTCTCATTGAAGTCTTACTATCTAAGTTTTCGTTTCAACTTTCACTAAGAACTGTCCACTAAGAATTGCACAAGTTTCAAAAACATCTAGAATGGAAGTTTGATCTGCACCCCTTTTTTTATGACAGAAATACTAATAGTTTTATCTTTCTGTAACTTAATGGCATGGTTCAAGTCATTTATATATATTTCCTCAGAGAAATTCAATAAAACGTCTGCTTCGCCGTCACATATTCAACATTGTCTGCTGAACTGTGTTTTCCGAAACACTTGTACTTAGACCTGCTTTGTATTGAACTATCAGCTGAGCCACTCTCAGCCGCCGATTTTGTTATACTTGGAGGGGCAGTCTGACGGTGATTTTGATTTTATTCTGATTTCACTAGTGTAAATTTTTTGCACTTTAAAGATACAGTAAACTCCCAACTATCTGGCCTAATGTGGCGGAAGCAGAGGCATAGCCAAGGGGGAGGTTAGGGGGGTCATAACCCCCCATGAGGAATTTTTTGCCATACAAAATATATATTCTTCACTCTCTTATCACACACATGTATGTATACATATATGCGAGTTGCAGTAGTCGTAACCCCCCCCCATGAAAAATATCTGGCTACGCCCCTGGGCGGAAGGGTAGGCTGGATAAGCTGGAGATCTATAAATATTTACCGACTTTTTGCCCCCTCCTCCCCACTATATTAAAAACAATTGTTACATATTTTAAGGTAAACTAGCAGCCGAAATTTTGCTACTTTTAAGCGACAGACATGCACATATTTTAATAAAGTAATTTTATAAATACACTACATACAGTTTCAAAATAATCAAAACCCAGCTCTACTCTGATTTTGCATTCATGAAAATACATAGTATTTCATGGGAGAAATTCTCATTTTAGTGACTGCATGCATTGCATGTGCAATATTTGAGTACACGGCATGCAACACATGGCCGCTAACAACATTTATCATTTTTTCAACTAGGCGGATAATCAGGAGTTTGCTGTATTAAAAAAGCATGAATCTCGCCGGGATGGAGTCAGTTGGTTTATTCTAATGTTTTTCTATTAATTTTAAACAGTGTTTTTAACATTTTAAAGGAAATTTCGCTGTATATTTTTCTGCAGAAATATATTTTAATATTTTGCATCTTTTAAGGAATATTTTTTTAAACATACACATAGACCAGCACTAGCGTTTTGTTTATGCTCACTTTGTTTTTTACATTTGAAATAAGTGTAAAAATGTTTTAATAAGGTAAGTCTCCAACTAAGCCTGTCCCCACAAATTTTTTTTTTCCCGTAATAGATAACTATATAATTGTTTAACATTATAGGCAGATTTAAAAAATATATTGGTGAAAATGGTCCCAAGAAGGGGGAAATTTCGTTAGCAGGTGTCCTCGCCAAGGGCCGATCTGTCGCCAAATTTGAAGTTCGTTGGACAGTTTGTTTACGATAGTGACAGTAGCGGATTCAGGGGAGGGGCTAGGGGGCTTCACTCCCCCCCCCCCCAAAGAGATTGCTAAAGGGTAACATTCTGCTTTTTCATACACTTTACATAGGTCAAATGATCGTATTTTATAACTTAGCCCCTCCCAAAAGCAACATTGGTTCAGACTAAAATTTTGATTTATAGTACATTTTAACTGGGTGAGATAAGCTTTTTTAAAAATTTAGCCCCTCCCAAAAAAAATTTCTGGATCCGCCACTGGATAGTGATAGTGTCAGATATCTGTTGCAACCTGTGTTTGGAGTTGAGTTGTTAACTGGTGCTGTAGTTTGATGAAAAAACGCTAGGTGGGTTCATTAAACGATACCAGGATGCTTGGTAAAGGAATTTTGTGATTGGTTTAGGCAATTTAACTGTAATCGGTAAAGCGAAGTTATAAAAGAAGCAGAATTTAAAATCGATGCATCAGTTTTTGTTTTGTGCTATTGGTGTTTGGTTAGTTCATCCGGTGATTATAAGGTGTATTTTTTTAATTTGGAAAGGTGTTGTGCTGCTTTACGTGTATTGAATATTATGTTGTTGTTTAAAAAGGAAGTGTATGTTTATTTGAAGGAGGATGTGAATATTAAGTTTAATAAAAGGAAGCGTTTTGGTGTTATGTTTTTAGCTCTTGTGTGTTTTGGATATTTTTGAGGAGTTTCTTAAGATAAAGGTAAGTGTTTTTTTAAAAGAATTTTTGCAATTGCTTAAGGTTTTCAATGTGAATTGTAAATGGATATTTAATGTTATGTTTTAATAAGTGCTATAGTGACTTTATATGAGGTGTGTAACTGGGTTGTTTAACCCACCGATGTTTTTTTGAGTTGAAAACGGGCCAGTGCTTGCCCAGTTTACATTAGCTATACTAGTGTTGACTCTAGATTAATTTGGCAGGGCGCAGCACCCGGCGGCCTTTTTGTTATCTTTTTAGCACCCGGCGGCCCTTTTGTCATCTTTTTAGCGCCGGGCGGCCCTATTTCTCTTCTTTCTGTGCCCTCCTGCTTTTACATTTTTATTATTATTAGTCAACAACCAGCACTTTTTATTTCCTACATACCATTTGCGGCCCATCACGATAATACGTTAATTAAAACGGTTACGATTTAGTACAATAATCCCATCATAAAAATAGGTTCGATTGAAAACGGCTCTTTCACAAAAACCGTCTATGAAATCCGATCTTTCCCACAAATGTAATTTATTAAAATGCTTTTTTCAAATATTCTACTCTTTCAGATGGAAATACTGCTACTGTCCTTTTCTTTGTTTTCATTTACGCGAGCGAAACAACCGAGTAACCCGAAAAGGCCCCTCTTGTATGTTTTGTTTTTGCTGACTCAAGCGAGAAGAAGCCCGATCGACATTTCACTTAGGAGTTGGGGGAAGAAAATACGGTTGGGAAATTCAAAATTTTCTCAAGTTATCTAAAAATTTCTGATTCCATCTGTCAATCCTCAAATATCGGTGGCTACGTTTGATAAATATGTAGTTGCGAATTATCAAACAATCATTATACCAGAGTTCGTCGCCAGCTGTATATAATTATTGCTCTTCTCGATGTCTTTAATAGTTTTGCAACACTAGCAAGTCCCCCCCCCCTAAACGCTTTGCTCTTTTTAATTGGCTTTCCTAGTACATATTATTCGTAATGTATAACAGTTATTTACTAATCATATATAATTATAGATGATACAGAAAGAATGCCTTAGCAAAACGACGTTTTGCGATTCGAAAATTCCGCGGGATTTCCTTGTTTGTTATGGCAAGCCTAGACAAGGGATATCTTCTAAGGGGGGTGCCTTGGTTGGGTGACTTTTTAAGGAGTTCTAATGTGTATTGACGCGTACATCTGGATGAATCCGACCAAAACTCCAGACCGACAGTACACTTCAGCCGTGTACCATGTTCAGTGGCTTTATCTACTCAAATCCATCTGAAAATCGAGGGATTTGCGACGTTTCGCGAATACATCAATTGAAACACGTTATGCTTTTGCCAAAATCAGAGCATAATAATGATCTTTTGCTTTAGCAATGTAGCGCTAGGGTTATTGGCGCCCGGTGCGGTCCTTCAGTTTGCCGTCCCATTCTTTCTAAGTTTGAGCATTCTGCCCCCATTTCGGTCCTTTAGTTTTCCACTTTATTATTTCTAAGTGTTCTAACGGCCACCATGTTTTTTTTTTTTGTTTTGTTTTTTTTTTCCCGCCGGGGCGGATTCCCCCCACCCCTCTTATTACGCCACAGTTTTAATTACATAAAAGTGGAGTAAATGCAGAATTTAGTAAATCAGACTATTGACAAGATTTGGTATTCTAAATATTCATATTATACATCTTCTGATTTTAAAATTCTCAACATTTTAATGAATGAAGAAAGGAAAAAAAAATAATAATAAAAGCAAAAGAAAGCTAGTTCTGGTAAAGGATGTCTTCAGGAAACAAATTGTGTCATAAGTTAACAGCTAGGTTATTCATAAAACAAACTGTCATCAATTTAAGCTTATTTTCAGTTGAAAAAAAAAAGAAAAGGAATTCTGGAAGGTTTATTAATAGATAATTTGTTTAAGTACTTTTGGCACCAGGATATTGATTATTTTAATTATATTAAGCGGATTAAAAACATTTGATAGTTAAAATAAATATTGATTAGTACTTTTTTTATTTTAAAAAGATTAAGGCAAGGTTTAAGAAAGAAAATTTAGTGTTTTTAAAGAGACCTTTTTAAGTATGTTACAAGAAATTAAAAATAAAGCTTTATGAAAAATAAATTATTGAAAATATTTTAAACTTTATTTGATACCTTTGGACAATTCTGTGAGTTAAAAAAAAAATATTAATTTTATACCTGCTAAAAAACTTACATGTAGTAATTATTTTTATTTATTTTAAAGAAATAGTACTTTTTAAAAAACTTATATTCACTTTTCATGAATGAGCAAGCATTAAATTAAAAGTGAAAGAGGAATAACAAATATATTTCAGTGATTTGATTTGGTATGGTGGTGTACATTCCAACCATAGGATGTATTGCAAAATTTGCAATTTGCATGTCAATTTTTCCAGCAATCTTCTGTATTCTGAATTAAATTTCCCCAATTTCTGTAGCTATCAATTGATGGATGAGTTAAATTGTTTGATGCAATTTTAATAATGTCTAATAGTAATAAGGGTAACTTTGAAAATCTTTACTTGGTACTCATTCTATAATTATTGCAAACAAAAGAATTTAAATAAAATTCTGATTTATATAATTAAATTTTATACATCCTGCATTGCAGAAATTTTATTATTTTTATTACATGCTAAACGCATCTACCCTAATCCACTTACACTGACAGTCTTTTTCTGTTTAAAAGTTTGTACCAATATAGGTGAAATATCATATGAGATCCAGTAATTGTGGTCCAGTAGTGATAGTGTGATAAAATGGAGGAACAAAAATTAACAGTCCCTCTGC
Source organism: Cheiracanthium punctorium (assembly GCA_038373885.1). Taxonomy (NCBI): domain Eukaryota; kingdom Metazoa; phylum Arthropoda; class Arachnida; order Araneae; family Cheiracanthiidae; genus Cheiracanthium; species Cheiracanthium punctorium. The sequence continues at coordinate 197,459 of JAWZYV010011601.1, forward strand.
CTTCCCCTACTGCCTAACAAATCATGTCTGGCTAAAAATTTCTGAAATCTTCTTCAATAAATGTACTATTCTTATAAATAATAAACATGCATGTCACGCAATTTTGAGAAAAAAAAAATTAAGAAGAAAATTCAACATTACTTATATTAAAACTTCTTTATGCTAGAAGTTTTTTTTAAATCAAAACTTCTAGTTATGTAGATTTAATTCACATATTTGTCATGTTTAGACCAAAATATTATCAATAAATTATTTTTCTTATTTCACTTACACTTACTTCTACTGGATATTTTCTCCAAAAGAAGGGGGGGGGGGGGGGACTAAGACAAATTGGAAAAAATCTTACTGTGCCCTTTTTGAGAACAGGGTGCCCCTTTTGAAAATTTCCCCCCCGGCGGCCCTTTTTTTCTAGAGTCAACACTATATACAACTAGGTTGTTTAATCCACTGTTGTTTTTTTAGTTAAAAACGGTTCACTGGTTGCCTAGTTTACATAGCTGTACAACTAGGTTGCTGAATCCACTGAGGTTTTTTTTTAATTTAATGACTCAGATCCGATTTTGGCAATTTTTAAGGTATGGTTATCTTTTTCACATTTTAAGTAAAGACTGGTCAAAATGCAAAAGTAAAATATGAGGATTTTTTTTTTTTCTAAAACTATTTAACAAAACATTCTTCACATTAGCAAGAACTTACTACAAGGTTTTGACAGGTTACAAAAATGTTATTTTTCATCTGTTTTTAGTTATGTTAATAATTAGTTAATTTGAAATTTTTTTAATTGCTTTGTAAGTAAACAAAATTTAAAAATGTGGCTGGTTGTTAAAAGTTTGCATGTGGAAATTAAATGTCACGATATTGGGCAAAAAGGGAATAAAGGAGCTTGCATACATGCAATCGGTGGCAGAAAAAGGGGAGGGTTAAGGGCACTTCACCCCTCCCACCCTAAAAGAGATTTCTCAAGGGTCGATCCAGGAATTTTCTCCTGGGTACCATTTTTGGAAATTTCAACATCTATTTGAGAATTTGAGAATTTTCATGCTAATTTTTGAAGTCATTCTTTTTTCCTAAAAAACAATTTACAAAACAAATTAAAATGTACAGTAAAATGTAAATGAAAGGTTGTTTTAATCAAATGTATTTTTGGGGGGATACCACTTTAATCAATAATTTTGTGAAGGAGTCATTTTAATCCATTATAATTTTGTGAAGGGGTCATTTTAATCAATTATAATTTTGTAAAGGTACTGATTTAATCAATTGTAATTTTCTGAAGAGGATGTAAAACAGACCCAAATTTCGTCCCCCATTAATCCCTATTTTTTGTCCCCTTTGTTCTGATCAAATGAGCTTTTTTGTATAAATTAGACCCTCCCCAAAAAATTACACTGCTTCATGACAACATTTGGATTTATCAGAGATCGATGCACGTGAAATTTTGCTACCACTTCACAACATTACAATCGGTTAAAATAGCTCCTTTACAAAAATGCAATTGATTAAAATGGCCCTTTCATTAGCATTTTACCCTATATTTAAATTTGTTTTGTAAAATATTTTAACCAAAAATGCTTTTTACAAAAATTAGTATAAGAATTCCCAAAAATATAAGTTCACATTCATAAAATTAGATACTGAAATTCCCAAAAGAAACAATTTTCAGGAAAATAGGACCTTGTAAAAAAAATTCCTGAATCGAAACCTGTTTATTGTACATTTTGTTTAGTCAAACTTTTTTCAAAAGTAAACACCCCCCCCCCTACCACCAGCAAATTAAAAAAAAAACTGTATCCACCACTGCAGGTTTTTTTAAATAAAACTTTTTTGCTACAGTAATTATGAACTCTACAAGCTGTTAGCCCCCAAAAGCAGAAAGTAGGTAAAAGTGCGACGTACGTCGCAGAACAATCACAGTCTTTGTAGAATATTTCATCTTTTAAAAGAAAGAAGATATAAAATGATATGTCCTGCAGAGTAACTGAAGCGATTTGCCCTTAAAGCCATGCCTTCTCTCTTCACTTTTTGCACAACTTTTATACTTATTTTGCATTTTATCGTGTTCTGTCTGACTTGGACAAAATGCCTGCAGAACTGTTGAAGTTATGTTTGAACATGTTTTGTTATTTGCAACTGTTTGAAGTTATGTTGCAGAACACTGGATGTAATTCTGCTCCTGGGTGTAAGCCTAGCTGTTGGGTGTATGGGACCAAGTTCCAACTCTGACAATCCATTTTTGATTAATAAAGGTTTTTCAAATAGGAATGATAGAATTTTAAATGGTTAGAATGGCAACACTGCGTATACTTTTTTAATTTTTCTTGTGTCATTTGTGTTTAGTATGCTTTGCCATTTAATCATGCAAATATACACGCTTGAACGTTTCATAATTATTAAATTGTTTCATCAAAATCAGTTTCCTATGTGAATATTGAGAGAAATTTGAGAAGAATTCATGGATAACATAATTAAGTTCTTGTGATTTCTTTCTTTGTTGATATGATAAGAAACAAGTTTATGCTGATAATTCAATAACAACTAAGCAATTAAAAACCGACATTGAACGTGTTATTTGTGAAATAACACCGTATTTATGTGAAAGAGTGATGGAAAATTGGGTTGACAGAATGCGGTATATACAGAGAAGTCGTGGTGCTCACATAATTGATATTATTTTCTTACTTAATAGCATAATGTAAGCTGTAAAAAAAAATTTTTAAATTGTGTCTCACTGAATAATTTTTTTTAAATTGTATCACTTTTAATGGAAAACAGTATACAAGTCTTAGGGATTGCTCATTTAATAAATGAGCCTAATCTCTTCCCTTGTACAAAGTGATATGTGGCTCACACTTCAACCAGCCTTCCCACATAATTCTGAAAAGTATTTATGCATATACTTTTCAGAATTATTGTGGGATGGTCAAATAATTATCGATTTCCCCCTTTCTTTTAAAGATTAATTGTTCCTCTGCTAATTTAGTTTCAAATAACATTAACAAGAATAAATATTTAAGATCCTTATACAAAATTAAAAATTTGACTTCCAGTGTGATTTAATTTAATAGAGTAGAGAAAATACTACTACATGTCTTCGGGGAAAATGGGGCTTTGGTTTAAGCTATAAAATTTTGCACATTACATTTTTCAAATGAATTACTGGTAATGCTGAGAAAATTTATTGCCCATTATTAGGTACTAGACATGTTGAAAGAAAAATCCACTTTCCATTATACTTTTAAAAATATTCAATTAATAAATTACTGCCAAAATAGAAATACATATCTACTATAGACAACAAAACTTAATACATATGCTTGCGGATAAATCCAATGAAAATGCTTATAAGTAAGAAATGTAAACAATCAAATGTTTGTTTACAGGTGGTGCGCTACAACAAAGTTATTGCGTAACTTACATTTACACTTAAAATAGAACTTTCAAGCTTGATTATAATTCATAGTCGGATAGAACTTTCATTAAAATAAATTACATAAACACATTTAATTGCCCAATATTCGATATTACCGCAGGAGTAAGTCGGTGTTATAGGTTCTGAAAAGATAATTTATAAAACGATTCGTAAGAAACGTACGGCATGACGACAATAATTTTGCACAAATAAATAACATTTGGACGCTAACGAATGCGTTATGTGGTCATGACAACTCCAACGCATGAACTAGAAGAAATGACATAATCAAGCTAACAGCATGACATAACAAAATTTAGCTACACGGAGTAACCACATAGATCCTACTCTTTTACAAAAAGAGAAAATATAATGCGTTAATAGCAAAAAAACGTTAGCATACAAGCAGCAATAATAATTACTCCTGAAAATGGCGGTTAAGTACGGCTACAAAACTAACGATCCACTAAGCCTAATCCGGTAATTAAATTTCTAATATTAAAGCACGGCATCTTAATGCGACATTTTAACAAAGAAAAACAGCGAAAGTGTAAATACCTGCTGATTTTCTATCCTATTACAAAGTTCATTAGATTGGCACGTAATAAAGTAAATATTATTTTCATATACGTCCTTGAATTCAGTAAGCAACACTGAGTTCGGTGTAAGCATAGTTGATGAATTAGTGAGAGATATAAATAATATTATACAACGATGTCTTATAACGTTGAAAACAATACTCACAAGTCAAAAAATAAAACAAAATACTTAATTCCATATTACAACTATATTTTAAAATATTAAGATAGCCCAGGGCAACAATGGCTACTCTTTACATCAGTACAACTCTTGCGAGGCCGTTGAAATACTGCTCTCCCATTGGTTGTACACTATCACATGACCCCTCAAAATATGTTTGTATTAAAAATTTTATTATAATGTAGTGAATGTAGTGAAACATGACTTTTATTTTTGTCTATTTGAGCTATTGTAAGATACAGGCTCACATTAAATAAAATTCTGGAGTTCAACACACAAGAACTTCGTGATGTGCTGCAGACGTTTTCGCGAAGACAGCCATCTCGCCTGTGAGAGTTTTCAACTGATCAACCATTCGCCATATCTTGTCACGTGACCAAATTAACACACTCAAAACTAAAATAAATTTACTTTTATGAAAAAATGTTTATTCATAGAAAACGAAATAATTTTATAACAGTAATTTTGTTCACTACATAAAACGTGTTATTTCTTTCTTAATCTAATGCTACCATTTTTCTTAATAATCTTTTATTTTTCTTCTTGGTGTTGCCATCTTCATGAACTAAAAGAAGAAGAAGTTAGTAAGAGAAATTTACCAGACGCTGGGCAGGGAGGATTAAAGTGCTCTCTGGCGATTTGGCGTGCAGTCAGACTCCTTTGGCAAGAGTCGTTTCTCCCGCTGTTATACACTGCATGCTAGGGGTTGCCGCCCGCAAGTTGATCCACGAAAAAGAGTAGAGTTAGAAATTCCACGTTCTTTTCCTAATATTTTATGATTTTTTTTGTTTATTAAAATGAGAAATCGCGCTTTAGAAATTCCATGTTCTGTTCTTTTTCCTAATATTTTATGATTTTATTTATATATTGATTGTTCTACAAATGTATTTGAATGTATTTAATGTTGCAGTATATTTACATACAGCATTTCAATAATCCGTTTCTGTCACTGCTATGGAATAGAAGTAAGGTGTTAGAGGGGGGAGGGGATGGGCTTTTAAAAAGTACACATTTATTTATGTAATAACAAGAATGGAAAATATGATTTATGTCAGAGGTGGTCAAACATTTTGAGTCACGGAGCACTTTTGAAATGGAAAATTCAACGTTTGAGCATAAAATTTTAACTCGCAGCTATTTACAGTTTTCGTGTTATCTTTTTATTTTTTCTGAATGTTTTACTTCTTTCCCTTGTCTTGCCTTTGCCATTGGAAAAAAAAAAGACAAAATGTCATTGACAATACAAGAAATCAGTGGCGGCTCGTGGGATACAGCTAGTACAGCCGGGCTGCACTTGAAATTATCAACACATACTTTAAAATAATTTATTTTACTAATTTTCCTAAATTCAGATTAGAATTATGGAATTCCTACGGTAAATTAAAAAAATCTCCCCCCCCCCAAAAAAAAAAACCGTATTGTGGCCGGATCGCTCATTCAGAAAAAAAGCACTTTAATCTTCCCGCAATTCAATTGGGAAAATGTTTGGTTCAGCCAGGGCCTTCTCTATCAGAAGGCCCTGGTTCAGCCCAGAGCGCTGATAAGAAAATTGGCAGCACCGTTGCCATGACAACGATTACGTAAGCAGTCCCTCCGGCATAGGTTATAATGGGGGTACGCAGCTAAGACTCAGCTCCGGCAAGTTATTGAAACGTCGGCAGCACTTGTGAATTTGGCTCACTGATTGGCTCGAGAAGTGAGGGAGGGGATAAGGAGAATATGTGTTCCGCAAACTCTGGACTTATTGCTGAATTTATCAAGAAGGTAAGCCTGAATAGACGCTTATGAATGGACAATTACCCATCAAAGCAGTATTGTTTTTAAGTAAGCAAGAACTGGCATTGAGAGGACATGGCGAGCGAGAAAATTCTTTAAACATGGGAAATTTTAAAGATCTTTTAAAGTTATTGATATCTGAATTAAAACAACGCCTTTTTATGAGGGCATCACTGATCGATTCGCAAGTTTAAAAGAAAGGAGGATTGGTTTGACTTATAAAAAATAAGTAAGTTTTCTATTTTTTTTTTCTTTTCTTCTCAAGTTATCGTTACAAAAGAAAATTCTAAGGAAACTTCGAATCAGACACGGATGAATGCAATTTTGAGGATAAGAGCGGCTGGTAAAATTTATGTTCATTTTATGGAAGTAAAAATAGGATCATTTACATTTTTTATGTAATTTCTTTTTTTTTCCTAGCTGAGGGCTTAATCCGCCAGCTTTCGAATTCAATAACAAAGATTTTCCATTCCTGTCCGGAGGAAGGGGGGGGGGGGTCATAATCTTCCGGCTGCACTAACAGTTTTTACCACGGGCCGCCACTGCAAGAAATTTCCAGATTTCACCGTTCAATTTTTTTTTCCCTGTCTTTATACGTAGACAATGTTTTGACTGAATTACAGTAAGTTGTATTTAAAACAAATAATAAATCTTTTGCGGTTTAAAACAAAGTCAACAGTAACAAAATTATCTAGAATTTGCTTTCTCTTTTAATTTTAAGTTTTTAGCTATATACCTCATTAATTTTTCACTGAAACAAAATGGTCAAAAGAAAGTCTTAAAAAATCGTTCTTGAATATCCATTAGTTTTTTCTTTCATTGAATTAGTAGTTTGTGTTTGGTTAAAAGAATTTAGCATTTTATAAACATAGATTACTAGCTGAAGTACCCGTCCTTGACGGGTTAGTGAATGCAAATTTCCAAAAAGCAAGAACTTTCGTCAGCATTGTAGGAGTACACAGAATGGATGGAGTATGTTGCCAAAGTAAAGAAAGCGAAGTTATAATTTTTATGTATTGTTAAAATATTACAGGTTAAGAGAGTCACTAAGTAATATCATTCAGGGGGCGAAGCCTTCAGTCCGCGCACGATGCGCAGATGAGTAGAAAGTTTCTGAAAAATGCGAATAGTTTTGAACTTGAATTCAGCGTATTTAAAAACCTAATTTTATAAAATTTTCGCAATAGAATAATCTTTTTTTTTTTTTGCAAAGGAATGGCTTATAAGGTAATTTTATTATTTTCTTGTTTGGTTTCGCAGAGAAACCTCCGTTTATACAAGATTCTTACTGCTGCCATCTTTTGGTCATAAAGGAAATCGTCCCGACCCGAAAAGAGATGCGCTGATAACAGAGCATCTCGTCCGATGACGCGCGCAGTTCCTTGGCCAATCAAATAGCGCGAAAATTTCGGGAGGAATATACGGTGAAAAGTGAGCCAGGTCATCTCTAAAAAGATAGCATCCAACCAGCGTTTTAACACCACTAGGCGACTGAACTGATTGATTGTACAAAAAATATATAAATACGTGTGCATGTGAAAGTTAACACGAACGAAAGACAGAACGACAATGTCTACCTGTGGGATGCGTTTAATTTGATCTTAAATTAAAATAAATAAAATCATTTTTACTTCCTTGTACGTAGTATAAGGAAGTAATGTGATCCCGAAAAATTTTGGGGGCCAAATTTCGACAAAAAAAACAGATTTTGACTACCTCTAAATTTAATTTAAAATTTTTTTTCGATGCATCCTATCGTAGGCTAGCATGCACGATCATATTAACGCGTCTGCAACTCATTTTGACCAGCGGCGAGTCTGCTGTGGCCAGTTTTTTCATGCCGTCTGTACGTACGTACGTATGTACGTACGTACGTACGTATGTATGTAACTCGCATATCTCAAAAACTATTGGTCGCAGAATATTGAAATTTGATATTTAGGATTGTTCTATGATCTAGTTGTGCACCTCCCCTTTTGGTGGCAATCGAATGGATAGTTTATGTACAGGACCGCCCAAAAGATTCGAAATACATTACGCTCAATGGGCCGAAACTCATTAAACTCGCATATCTCAAAAACTATTAGGCGTAGAATGTTGAAACTTTATATTTAGGATTGCTGTAACATCTAGTTGTGCACCTCTCCTTTTGGTTCCATTCGACTGGATAGTTTATCTACAGAACCGCCCAAAAGATTCGAAATACATTACGCTCTATGGGCCGAAATTCATCAAAGCATTTTTTAGAGGTATTGGGCTATTTCAAACGACTCAGAAGTGATGTATGCTGTAAAGAGTTAGAAAATGAATTTCTCCATTAAAAAAGGTGTCTTTATCATTTGTAGTTCTGCTACAGGAACACTCAAAAGATTTCCAATACATTACGGTCAATGGCAATTTTAGGGGCATTCATCCATTTCAAGCACAATACCGTCCTACCACATAAGTTAGGTAATGGTCCGACCACGGTCACGTGCCTCCCTCAAGAACTATGCCAAAAGTCGCCAAGCTTGGCGACTTTTGATGTACGTGTGTGCATATTTAACTCTCAAATCTCAAAAACTATTATGAAATTTCATATATAAGAATGTTGTAACATCTAGTTGTGTATCTCGATTTTTGGTTCCAATCTACTGGAGAGTTTATTTACAGGACCACCGAAAAGAATTTTAGTACTTTAATGTCTATGGACATCTTCAATATAATACAACTGTAGACAGTCATTGTTTGGTACATGCCCAAAAACTCGCCGTCTGTCCTCGACCGTGGCGAGTTTTGGCGAAATATCGCCAAATTTGGCGATAGTCAGTCATTTGGTCCATGCCCAAAGTATCGCCATTTGTCATCGTTCTTGGCGAGTTTTGGCGAAACATCGCCAAATTTGGCGATAATCTGTCATTGTTTGATTCATGCTTAAAATCTCGCCAAATTTCGTCGACATTGACGAGTTTCGCCTAAATATCGCCAAATTTAGCGCCAAAAATTATTTCGTATTTTGTATAACACTAAAACTTTAACCCGTAGATTTTTGAACTTTTGTATTTAGAACTATTGTAATATCTAACTGTTTTCCATATCTTTTTTGACAGCAATCGACTGAGAATTTATTTACAGGGTGAGCCAAATGACTTTAAATACATTGAGGTGTATGGATGCATTCAATTCATTGAAAGTCTGTGGTCAATGACTACTTTGGCTATCCCCAAAATCTCGCAGACTATCTCAAGTTTGTCGGCTTTTGGTGAAATATCGCCAAATAAAGTGTCAGAAGGAAATATTTCAAATTGAACTCAGCTTGGCGATATCGAAATATTTGTCTAGAAATCGCTAAACCTTACTATTATTGATATTTTATCTCTTTCAAACAAATAAGTTTAGAGGAAGTGCGTCGAAAATATTTTTGATCTAATGGACGTGCAAGGAAGTCATGTGTTGGACACATCAGATTTTTTAAAATGATTTTTGAAATGAAATCATTTCTTGTCTCTTCTTACTTGAAATTCTTGCGTCATTTCTTTATATAATAAGAAAATGCACTGCTGTTTCATGTAACTTATTCTGAATATAATAAAATTACTTATGTTGAAAATATTTTGTTTGTTCTTTTTATAAATACTTTAATGCGAAAAAAGAAAAAAATAATAAATTTCTATATTTAAAAAAAAATCTCCTATGCATTTGTAATTTGAATGTCTCAAAAAATGGACTATTTGTCGGAGGCTAGTAGAAGACCCATGCTTTAAAAAGAATCCACACATGTAAGAGATTCACCCAAAGTGAAAATCGGATGAGTAATATTTCATTGCTATCGATCGAGAAAGAAATGTTGGCATCCTTAAGACAAAGATTTGTACGACATAATAATCGGAAAATATTCATCCAAAAGAAGAATGGATTTTATTTTCAAATAATGGATGAATATTATTCTTTACCGTTTTGATAAGTACAATATCTGTACATATCAAAAATTTCCCATTTCTAATTAATAAATTTCTAAATAAATACTACTAATAACTATTTAAGATTATTTTTCATTTTTAATTATTAAATCTCTAAATAAATAATACAAATAACCATTTAGGATTTTTTTTTCAAATGTTAGATTATCTTATTTGCTTTGAAGTACAACCAAAATGTCCTTTATTCTTACACCACCTCATTAAAGTATTCGAGCGTAAGACAAATTTACTGTGTTCGATCTTATGTATATTGTGTTACATAAAAATAAATTATAGTCCAATAACAACGTCTAGTATTTCTTTTGAGTTATGTGTTTTTTGAAAAATGAATCAGTAATCAGCCGAATCAAATAAGAAATTCAGCTTAGACTAGAATAGGATTTTTTAAAAAATATTTTTGTACTAAATATTTAACTTAAATGTTGATAAAATATATGAACATAATATTTTTGACTATTTGCATCACACCTTTGTTATACAAAATGATCAAAATTTTCTTTTCGTCGGTCGTTTCATTAGAACTTTTAACAGTGTGTGGATATGTGCTTGCGCTGGCGGGGAAGAGGGGGATAAATCTGTAAGGAGCGATGACCATGGCATATATTCACGCCTCGCCCCTGATATCATTTCATTCGCTTTAGTCGTAATTATGTGATGCGCGAATGAATATTTACGAATATAGAAATAATTTTCGCAAAATCTCAAAATCTAATCAACATCTTTGAAAAATTGGAAGCCTAAAATTTAAGTTGAGTGACAACCTATCATGTCACCCAATTTCGTTTCATTCCCTGCAGTCTTTATTTCGTGATGCTGGAACAAAATTTCAGCATTTTAAAACGATTTTCGCAAAATCTCCAAATTTAATCAAAATATTTTAAAAATTCAACGCCTATAAATTAAGATTAGCAACTACCTATCATTATCACTAAATTTCGTATCATTCGTATTAGTTGTTATTACGTGATGTTTGAAGAAATATAAACGTATTTTGAGAGAATTTTCACAAAATCTCAAAATCTAATGAAAATGTTTAAAAAATTGGATACCTATATATGTTGAGCAACCATCTATCATGTGACCAAATTTCATATCATTCGCTTTAGTCGTTATTACGTAATGCGGGAACAAAGATTCACTCAGTTTTAAACGATTTTCCCAAAATCTCGAAATCGGATCGATTTTTTAAAATTAGATGCTTATAGTTTAAGGTGAGTGACCACCTATCATTTCACTAAATATCATTTTTTCACCTTTGCAGTTATTACGTGATGTGCGAACACAAATTTACGCAGTTTGAAACGATTTTCGCAAAATCTCAAAATCCAATCAAGATTTTTTTTAAATTCCACGCCTATGTTTTAAGTTGAGTGACCACCTATCATGACACCCAATTTCGTATCATTCGCTTCAGTCGTTTTTACGTGATGCTTAAACAGAAAAAGCGTCACGGACAGAATGACAGAACGACAGAATGACAGACAGACAAACTTTTTTTTGAGGGTCGCATCGGATTCCTGGGTGCTTGAAACGGATAGAAATCGCAAAATTTTTGAATTCCAAGAAATGTACAGACAAAAGTCTAATTTTATTTATATAGATATGTAAATGAACTTTACACAAAGTTTAACATTTACTTTCTTAGCGTTACAAAGACGAACGGTTATTATTCTTTGTTGTTACACACGTTATTGCTAGCCCATATTAATCTTTCAGTATCCTACAAGAATCAGTAATGCAATTTTCGTCCTCGCTTCAATCTGCATCCATGGGAACATATAGGTTTAAACCCGAAGAGTTTATCTGCATCTATAATCCATATCTATAAATTGCTAAAACCCCGGATTAAACATTTAATAAAGAAGGGTTTTTATAATCGTATGTAAATTTCATGCAAAAGCCAAATGATGATTGCTTTTTAACTGTCCACTGTTTCTTTTACCGTAACATATTACCTTCAAAAAAATTTTAGATTTGAAATTTTAGACTGCAATTTTAAATGCATTAAAATATATATTTAGAACAATTAATAAACAAATAAAATCATAAAATATTAGGAAAAGAACATGGAATTTCTAACTCTACTCTTTTTCGCGGATCAACTTGCGGGCGGCAACCCCTAGCGTGCAGTGTATAACAGCGGGAGAAACGACTCTTGCCCAGGGAGTAATAGGGGCGAATCTTGCCAAAGGAGTCTGACTGCACGCCAAATCGCCAGAGAGCACTTTAAGGTGGATTCATAGAGCATTTCGACGTGACGTATCTCTGACGTCAGCTGAGTGACAGCTTCGCGCATCGTTCTGCGCATGTTATTTCTTTACCTAAATGTATTATCTAGTAATCTCAGTAATCCGTATAAACTACGTGTAATCTGAGGAGGTTCATTGGGTTTTCGGATTACGAACGCAGCCCCACTGTGAAGAATGTAAACAGACTGCAGAATAGCAAGTAACAGGCGTTTGAGTTTAGACAGCGATCCACGATTGTGCACGAAAGAATGTACATTATTTATTTAGAAATATGGAAGAAATTTTAAAGCTGTCAGCAACTAATTAAACTGTAATTGCAAAATTAGATATTGTTTCTAGTTTAGGATTGTGATATTTTTTCATGATTTTTAAATATATGGATAATTTGTCTCCAATGTAATTTGAAGCTATGACTATGACTCGATAGGTTTATCCTTAGATTGACATGAATTTTAGTGCATGCTTTCTGTGGATAACACTTTCTGGTGTGGTTTCTATTATTAAATGTGCATTAGAATAAATCAATAAAAAACATGAAAGAATTGGTTTGTTAATTATTTTTTAAAAATATATATTGATTAAAAAGTCAATTTATACATTGTTTACAGAACTAGTTTTGTACCAATGGTTGGTTTATTAAAAAAATAATAATAAATAAATAAAACAGGAAGTTTCTTATGTTGAAACTGGCATGTGATGTGTTAATGCATGATTACTTATTGTTGCTAATGCTAAAAAAAAAAAAAAAAACCCACTGTAGAATCTACTTTTTCAAAATCACTAAACTTGGCTACCAGCCTTTTTATTCTTTTGCAGTATTCTGAATTAGGTATGGAGTGGAACTTAAATATCTTGAATAAATGTGTTTTTTCTATTAAACTGACACCCTCTTTTATTTCACCTTCTTATCTCAATTCTTTCTGTTGTTTCTTTGACTTCGTGAAATCAAGGTTATACTGTTGTTCTCGTGTCCATGGGCAGATGATTAAATGGTTAAACTGTACTTCGTTAAAATAAATCCTTATTCTTTTACCTAAAACTATTTCCACTCTGTTCTGCGTGGAGCTGATATTAGGATTAGAAATTATTCTGAAGATTTTTTGATACTTACGTATTATCTCGGTGGTCATTTCCAACAAAGTATTTTTTCATCAAATGTGCTGGAAACTGTTACCAATCCTATTCGAAACCATTAATAATTTCATGTGATCGGCATTTATCTTGGCGAGAAATCGCTTGTCTTGTTTGAGTGCCGGGATAATACGCCAGTAGCAACTGTTCTTACCTGCTGTTTAGATTCAAGAACCTAAATCATTTTATGCAGTCAAATATGATGCTTTTTTTTTTCTTTCAATTTTTTTGTAAATAACTTCTAAAGTAATTTAAATTGGCAGACTGACATCTGATTTTTTTAATATCTATCGCTTGCATGTAGTCTGGTTCCTGTGTAAATTATGTGAAAACATATTTTCAAGTAACACTGTAATTTACGATGTTGAAAAAAAATTCTCTTACATACAATCATCACGGAAGAATATAACTGTAAAAATCTATATACTACTCCTTTTATTATGATTGTTTTTTTTTTTTTTTTTTATCAAATCATTGAACTAATAAATCTGATATGGACACCACATGACTTCCTTGTACCTCTATTAAACCAGAAATATTTTCGGGGCACTTCATCTAAACTTATTTCATTTGAAAGAGACAAAATACTGCAATTCTAAAGTTTACCGCCAAGCTGAGTTCAATTTTAAAGATTTTTTTCACTTAATTGGGCAATATTTTGACAAAAGCCAATAAGCTTGCGATAGCGAGATTTCAGTCACAGCTGAAACAGTTATTCATCACAGATTTTTAATGAAATGAAGGTATCTATAGACCCTTAATATATTTTAAGTCTTTTGGGTGACCCTGTAAATAAATTACTCAGTCCACAGCAATCAAAAGCACAGTTAGATGTTACAATAGTTCTAAATACAAAATTTTAACATTCTACGGTTAAAAGTTTTAGAGTCATGCAAAATGCATAATTATTTTTGGTGTTAAATTAGCGATATTTTGGATGATAAACAGCGAGATTCTGTGCATGGACCAAACAATGAACGACTACAGACATAATATATTGAAGACAGTGGCGTAGCCAGGGGGGGGGGGGGGGGGAATAAGGGATCACAACACACACACACCCTGAAATTTTTGCAAAATGTATATCCTTCACTCCCTCACCACAAACATGTATACATATATGTGAGTTACAATAGTAACCCCTCCCATGAAAAATTTCTGGCTATGTCACTATTTGAAGATGTCTATAGACATTAATGTATTGGAATTCTGGTAGTTGCATATTATCCTGATAGACATTCGTGCCATATTATTTTTTCGGAAAATGTGCGGGCAAACTGTAGCCAATTGTATTCAGAACCATCATGATTTCATGCAACCTGGATTTATCAAAGCGAAAAATCACTCGTCTTGGCAGACTGCAAGGATACATGCATGTACCAAAATTCTTTTGGGTGGTCCTGTAAATAAACTCTCCAGTAGATTGGAATAAAAAATCTAGGTGTACAACTAGATGTTACAACAATCCTAAATATAAAATTTCAATATTGTACGACTCATACTTTTTAAGATATGTGAGTTACCTACATACACACGTACGTATAGGCGCCAGGAAACACTGATCACTTTAGTGAAATTACACTTTAGTGAATTTCTGCCCATAAAGCATAATGTATGGATGTAGATGTTACAACAATCCTAAATATAAAATTTCAACATTGTACGACTCATACTGTTTAAGATATGTGAGTTACCTACATACACACGTACGTACAGGCGCCAGGAAACACTGACCAAAATGGTCTAGCTGCCAGTCAGAATGCTTGTACATGAATTTATATGAACATACATACATGTGCACAATGAGATGTCAAGCAAAAACTCAGTAAATTTAGAGGTAGTCAAAATCTGGATACCGAATTCTTTTTGCGATCACATTATTTCTTTGTACGTCATACAAGGAAGTAAAAATATTAGTGTTTATAAATTGTATAGACACACACACACATACAGTGCACCTAGAAAGTGATAACATGCTTTAATTCTTTATCTATTAAAGATAATTAGGCAGTGTGAATTGAATAAATGTTTAAAATAAGGTTTAAAAAAAAAGACTATGTTAAGAGAAAATTCCTCTTGTTAATTTTCGCAGAGTTACACTTTTTAAAATTTCTTAGAACTACCTTACAAAAAAATTCCTAGAAAATAAAATGTACCCCATGCACAAATGAGGTGATGTACAAAATTTCAGCCTTTCATCATATAACATCTTAAGGGATATCTATAAACAAAGGTGACTGGGGTCTATACTTGAATTTGAATGTAAAATATCTGTATGACCCTTAAAATGTGATTGTGATTTTTTTCCTTTCAAGAGCTACTGAAAATTAGTTTAAGGCAGTACTCATTATCTTCATACCTTTGACACTTTTCAGGATATAATTCTCAAATTTTGTACATCACCTCATCAGAATATGGCACACATTTTACCGATTGGGGATATTTTTGTATGCGGGTTATATACAAAAAGTGTAACTTTTCGGAAATTAATGAAAGAAATTTTTCAATGAGAAAACATTTAATTGCTCCAGGGCTAGCAGCAATTTCTAGCAAAAAAAGGTGCCGGAGCCTTAATATTCTTATGTTAATACTCAGTAGCGAACTGCAAACCCCTGCAATATGGGGTTGGTAGCACATTTAATTAAAATAACGATAATTTAAAGATTTTCCCATATAATAATTATTTCACAGAACAGTGATATAAAATTAAATAATCGGAAATTAGCAGGAAGAAATATAAACATTATACAGAAAACACCCAAATTCTGGTGGTCTCAGGACTCTCAAATCTGGTCGAGGTGAAGCGAATATGATTTGTCGTGTCTGCTAAAATCAGTTTGTGCTTGAAAAGGGGAAAATTTATGAATTAATGTATACTAGTGTTGGGCTTCAGAGCAAAGTATTCATGAGCTTTGCTGGGTTTTGCCTAATATGTAAAAATTCACCCAGAAAAAAGAAATACAGGGTCAGAGTTCCAGCTTTTGATTTCTGTTCTGATTCTAACTTGAAACAAAATTCAAAAATGTAATTGTAGAATTGTTTAGTACAGTTTTATGAGCTAACATTGCAAAACATGTTTTCCATCTTATAATAAAAAGGCAGAAGCTTTATCGAATTATAAATTTACATTTTGCACTCATGTTTACTGTCAATTTAAATAATTATGCAACTAAGTAAAGATTACATTAATTAGTCTACGTCTTTAATTTAGTTGATTTATTGGATTATTTTTTTAATTCATATTCCTACGTATTACATTAATTACATGTACAAATATGTTATGCGATGCATATGTTACACTTTTTTATTAATAGTATAACTGGTCTTATTTTACAGGCATTTACATATTTAAAAGAACACTATGATAAATATAGCAGTACATTTATTTTTTATAAAAGAAAAAAAAAACAATCTGAATATATCGTAATAGGAATTTAAATAAACACTTCTTTAATATAAATATTAATGGAATTTGATGTTTTCTAGGGCATACAGAATATCCGATGAATTATAATTCAAAAACAAAACTTTATTCTTGCATAAATCTCACAATGTAAGAAAATTTCGCATGCACAACAATGATATTTGTAAACAAACAGTAATCCGAATGACCTGCCGAATCTTAAAACAAACGTTGTGTTTATTCCCGTACATAATGTTGTCTTTCCGAACGCAGTACCAGCGGAAAAAGTCGCTTGAAATATCATTAAAATATTATATGTTAAGCTTTTTAAAATATTAAACGCCACCTGGGACACAAAAGTAGAAGGTCTGATTAACAAATTCCATCCATTACAATCACCCAAAAAATTAAATTTAATACTTTTTTTGAATGTTGAAAATCGGGTTTTTCCCATTGAAATACATTACGAGAACCCCAAGCTGTCACGCAAGACGGCGACCGATCGCTGAGAGGAGAGGTCCGTCGAAATGCTCTATACCTGCCGCGCCACTGTGAACGCAACCATGCCGTACTGTTTCGCCGTTTTGGACCGCTAGCTGTTCGCGCGGCGAGCTTGCGTTGCCGCAAGTAAATGCACCAATGAATGCTCGACATTGTTATTTGTTGTTTTTCGGCGTACTTCTCTTTCGTTTCTTCTGTTGTGCTTTTAAAAGATTGTTTTATAATGGATAATCGATTAATGTTAAGGAGAAATCAACTTATTTTAACATATTTATCTTTAAAACAATCGAACATCAGCCATCGTTCTGTCAGAAGTAGAGCGATATTCGAAGAGCGCGAATTTTACGGAGCGTATCACACGCTCGTCCCTAGAATGAGAAAAATGGATGCGGAAAGCTTCGCAAATTATTTACGTGTTTCCCCAGTACAGCTGGATGAGATTGTTAATTTGGTGTCACCAGTTGTCCAGAGAAGGGATACAAATTTTAGAAAAGCTATATCACCTGCAGAAAAAGTTTGCCTCACACTACGGTAACTTCTTTATCTTTATTAATTACAGTTTTTTTTTAAATGGTTTTATTTAGTTCACCCAGATGAGTCAAATTTAGTAATTGAAATTTGATCCCCTTCCTGTTGATAGATTGATTTGATATTTGGTACACACCTTTAGTTCTGATGACAATACAATTTAATACATTCTGTATCTTCAAATATCACCAATTTCGGCGACATTTGGTGAAAATCGTCAAATTTGGGGGACTATATTCCGTATACGGTGCCTTGTTTACATGTCAATGGTTTGTTTACAAATCATTGGCGAACAATCTGACGTGAGAGTGAGCGATGCACCGCCAACTGCCGGTGGTAGTTGTGACTGGCAACCATAAAGAATACGTGTTTCGTCAGGTTTGGGAATTTGAAATTGTTTGCGTTATTGATGGAAGGGAATGAAATGTGTTATGTTAATATAAGAAAAGAATTTGTGGGTGTTTGTTAGAAATATAGTACGTTATAAGCGCGTGGGTGTTGGGGACATTTCTGAGCGGTTATTTACCAAAAAAATAGAGGTAAGTGTTCTTTTTTAACGAATCTTTCGATGTTTAAGGTTTTTAATGTGAATTTTAAATTGATATTTGAAGTGTTTATGTTTTCGTAAGTGCCTATTTACGTGCTATTCTAATCATACTGACTTTATAAGAGGTGTACAACTAGGTTGTTTAATCCACCGATGTTTTTTGAGTTGAAAACGGGCCAGTGTTTGCCCAGTTTCATTAGCTGTACAACTAGGTTGCTTAGTTCACTGTTGTTGTTTTTTTTTAGTAAAAACGGTCCACTGGTTGCGTAGTTTACATAGCTGTACAACTAGGTTGCTGAATCCACTGAGGTTTTTTTAGTTAAAAACGGGCCACTGGTTGCCTAGTTTAGATAGCTGTACAGCTAGGTTGCTGAATCCACTGAGGTTTTTTTAGTTAAAAACGGGCCACTGGTTGCCTAGTTTAGATAGCTGTACAGCTAGGTTGCTGAATCCACTGAGTTTTTTTAGTTAAAAACGGGCCACTGGTTGCCTAGTTTAGATAGCTGTACAGCTAGGTTGCTGAATCCACTGAGGATTTTTTTAGTTAAAAACGGACCACTGGTTGCCTAGTTTAGATAGCTGTAAACACTAGGTCTGCTGAATCCACTGAGGTTTTTTTAGTAAAAAACGGGCCACTGGTTGCCTTATTTAGATAGCTGTACAGCTAGGTTGCTGAATCCACTGAGGTTTTTTAGTTAAAAAACGGGCCACTGGTTGCCTAGTTTAGATAGCTGTACAGCTAGGTTGCTGAATCCACTGAGGTTTTTTTAGTTAAAAACGGGCCACTGGTTGCCTAGTTTAGATAGCTGTACAGCTAGGTTGCTGAATCCACTGAGGTTTTTTTAGTTAAAAACGGACCACTGGTTGCCTAGTTTAGATAGCTGTACAACTAGGTTGCTGAATCCACTGAGGTTTTTTTAGTTAAAAACAGCACCACTGGTTGCCTAGTTTAGATAGCTGTACAACTAGGTTGCTTGAATCCACTGGGGTTTTTTAGTTAAAAACGGACCACTGGTCGCCTAGAATGACTAGTAAACATGGCGACAGTCGCTGGAGCTTGGCGGTCGCCAAGCTCCAGCGACTGTCGCCATGTTTACATGGGGTGGGCACCGGCTTGTATGATTTTACCAATTTGGGTTTGTTTTGACTTCATTATCCCTATGTATGAAATCATTATTTTTATACAAAGCAGTAAAGAGATTTTCCGGTATGTTAATACAGCTTTTAGTCAAGCCATATTGCATTATTAACATCAGAGTTCACTATTTATTGGCACATTATTATCGAAGAAACTGCAGAGTCATCTTCTTCATCGGTGTCTTCTTGTGCTTGTTATTTCTGTGCAGGGCCTCCGAGAGAAATTTTATATGGCGGGTCAGAAATGTTCCTGGGCCCCCCTCCCCAACTTGCTTTTGCCTCAAGAAATATATATTAAATTCTGCTCAATTTTACTTTAAAAGTAGTTATTAAAAATAAAAAAGTTAATATCGAGGGGTTATTTTTATTCTTGCCTAAATTATAATTTTAATAATTTATTTTTTAAATATTTTATTCTTAAAATCGTCTTCAAATTATTTCTAAAATATTTTTTTACCAAAAAAAAAAGACAATTTTTAAATAAGTGCTTACAGTTCGTATATGAAACACAATTAAACTAGGTTACAACATCACTAAAAATATCCAATAATTATATATGACTATAACGAGTTACAATGATAGGAGTAAGTCAAGTGGTACCGAATATTTCGACGTTATAAGAGAATTGTAACTATAATCGGCATGGGCGCCCATAAGGGGGGGGCAAGGTAGGGCACTTGCCCCCCCCTAGAGTTTTAGGTTAATGTCTCATGTGTAAACAAATGGCAAAACCAGAACTAAATTTGTTAAAAGTTTGAAATTCGCCCCCCTCTAAAAATTTTTTTTGAAGTTTGCCCCCCCCCTAGAAAAATTCCTATGGGCGCCCATGATAATCAATGTCACTATAACTGAGTTCAGCAGTATTTGTAGCCGAGCCCCCACTAAACTAAAATCCATGGCCAAGGTGAAATTGCTAGTAGGGTTGCATGTTATTAATTCTTTGTCTACATTTATGTTGTCAAAAAATTCTATTCCATCTTGAAACAGTTTGAAGATCAAAGAAAAATCAGATATCAAATTTCTAAGGAACTGTAAAAATCGAGATAAACAGAGTGACAGATTTTTTCTTCGAGTTCGTGAGAAATTATTTTTATTGAATTGCATTACGTCAAGTTGGGACTTGAGAAAATATTGAGATATCAAGAGTTGAATGTATCTTTATCTGAAAAAAATATTTTTACTCCGTAGCTTATTGACATGTACAATAATCTATCCTATAATTCAGTAATAGTAAATTTTTACTTTTCAGTTTCCTAGCTTCTGGTGACTCCATGAAAAGTATGTCCTACCAATTTAGAATTGGAGCATCGACAGTTAGTGGAATAATAGAAGAAACGTGCAATGCACTGTGGGAGATGATGAATCCAGTGTTTATGAAGCCTCCCAGTAGTGCAGAAGACTGGCTACAAATTTCTGATGAATTCAACAGCAAATGGCATTTTCCACATTGCTTAGGTGCTATTGATGGAAAGCATGTTATGATACAAGCTCCAAACAATTCTGGAACTTTATTCTATAATTATAAAAATTTTTATAGTATAGTTTTAATGGCAATGTGTGATGCCAAATATACTTTCACAATCATAAATATTGGTGATTACGGCCATAACAGTGATGGTGGAGTGTTTGGCCAATCACCATTTGGTAATGCACTGTATTCGGGTAGAATTGTCTTACCTGCAGAAAGTGAATTACCAGGCTCAGAGGTTAAACTGCCGTATGTTTTTGTTGCCGATGAGGCTTTTTCTCTGAAGCCATATTTAATGCGTCCATATTCTGGCAAGGATTTGAATCTAAACAGCAAAATATTTAATTACCGTCTAAGTAGAGCCCGCCGAGTCATAGAAAATGCCTTTGGCATATTAAGCGCTCGTTGGCGCATTCTACGAAAGCCAATTCTTGCTAAAGTTTCTACTATCGATAGCATCGTAAAAGCATGCTGCATACTGCACAATTATAAAATGTTGAAAGGCAAAGATTACGAAGGTGATAAATTTACCAAAGATGGTTTTATCCCTGGCAGTTGGCGCGCGGAAATCAGTGATGATACTGGATTGCAACCACTAGTTGGTTGTAGTGTCCGGAATTACTCATTGCATTCTGCTGCTGTCAGAAACAAATTTTCTGAATATTTTAATTCAGAAGAAGGTACCTTGGAAACTCCTTGGCAGTATGATGTAGTTAATAGGGGTTCATTTTATTAATTTTGATTATTTTTTAATGTATTAAACATTTTATTACTCTATTAAAGTAATAGTAATTCAAGTAAATTAAAAAGTATTTTTTCTTACCAGTATTTTTTTACATATGTTTTGCTTCATGTTATTTTCAACAATTTTTTAGGGGGGGGGGATATTTACAAGTTTGAGTACATTTTTTGTTCTTTTAACATTTTGTAATTGTGCAGGTATATAGATTATATTCGAAATTTTTTTTAACTCCATCTAATTAATGAGATTGTTCTTGAAATACATTGTGAAATAAATCTGTATAATTTTGAAATTACCAGTAGCCTTTTAAATCTTAAATTTGTTTGAAAACTTTTTTTATTGTAAAGAGAGATTTTTTATAATCAAAGTACTGATTAGTTTTTTTTTTTTTTTAAACTGTTTATTCATCCAAAAGAGATTTATTTTGAAAGCCAAATTTTTACAAAATTGATCTGTTACACAACATACATTAATACAATGTTGTATGTTTCCTTGTTATTGTGGAATAGATGCATAAAATCGGTCTAGCAAATTATCTATGTAATAGATGAATTGGTGAAATTTATGAATCAAAAGGAATTTTTTCTTCCCAGATTAGATGTCAGTAATGTATATTTGTATTAATTAAAATTGTTGTGTATGCAAAAGAACTTAAATATAATATAAATGATTGTTAAATTTTATTTGTTTAGTTTTTGTAACTGTGTCACTAGAAAATGTATTACATTACTTGTATGCAGTATGATGCTCAAGAAGTTTCATTTTGTACATATACATCATGGGAATATATTATATATATATATATGCATCTAATAACCCAACAAAAAGAATGTTCATCATGTGGATGTTTTATTTTTATTCATTTATTTAATTTGTAACAATGTCAGTAATATGTTTTTATGAACAGTGTTATTTATAGAAATAAACAAGAAAATATGATAAACACAAGTTTTTTGTTACTACAAATTGTTTTCAAACAATGTATCATAGATTAGAAGCGTCACTTTCCATGGCAGAAACAGAACAATCCTCGGCAGACAAATTGTCTTTAACGGAGTTGAAGAATGCGCTGCAGACCACTTTCATGTAATTGTAATTTTCAATTAACAATGTTTAAATGCACCCACATCTTTATGTGTACATGCATGCATAAATACATATATTGTGCTGCAGAAACATTTCTGCAGCTTGTCGCAGAAAGCATGACAAAATTCTGCCACTGGGGTCACTTTGTACATGTGACAGACAGTGGTGTCTCGTGACTTTAAACTTAGGGTGTTGGAAACTGTATTAGCCCTGTGGCTGTTTTTAAAAAGGGCAGAAATGTGATGAAAGAGGTGGGAGGGGGTGAGCTCAGGGTTAACCTGCTCATTCCCATTTTTGGGAACATACAGCGATGAAGATTCCCTCAGTGTTCAGCGTTGCTCCTTAAATTAGGTCTTAGGGTGTGCTTACTGGGCCAAGAATTATAGCATTATAGGGCAAGGGGGCATTAACCCATTAGCCGCTGGTGTTGCATTGATGCAACAGTCAAAATAAATGCGTATTAAAAAATAACTAGAAGTGTGATGAAAGAGGTGGGAGGGGGTGAGCTCAGGGTTAACCTGCTCATTCCCATTTTAGTTATTAAATATTGTTCGGTTAATATATTAACAGAATATATGACAAGGAGCTGAAATAGAATTTAAAATATTTGATATTTACAATTCACGTATAAAAAAATTTAAGTACTGATATACTATTTAATTTTTAATCTTTTGTAAGACGTAGGTATCAGAAGAATGTTT